>JAGTTH010005034.1:0-37329 GCA_022606485.1 Agraylea sexmaculata | reverse complement strand
TAAGACGATTATTTAGACGCTGTTAACCAAGGTGTTTGTTGTGTAATTGGGGTAAATTATATAAAAATATTACAGCGTGTATACAGTATGGGGAAAAAAATGATAAACCCATTTACCGAAATGAAGATTAATAAATAATAACAAGAATAGACTCTACATTTACAAAGTATTGTGCTTATAAGTTATTTAACACAAAAATGCACTCATTTAATAAAAGCCAGTTCAAATTAAATGCAAATAAATATTATACCTATCAATTGGAATGAAAACCAAATTGTATCATGACGAAGAAAGAGTTCCATTGTATGGGCCTAAAAAATGTAAAGCTATCTTTTGTATTGACAAGGGATTGGAATCCACGTGTACGTGACTACGTACGTTATTCGGCCACCACTTTCTAATTTATTTTACGTATCGGGGATTGTATGTAAGTAACATCCGAATATCGAAGGGCGTATTTTATGTGGAAACCATCGTGGCTAATGTATGAGATTGGAAGAGCAAAGGAGCAAAGAGAGATCAGAGACACTCGGATTCCCATTCCGTTATATTGGACGGCATCAAATAAAGCTCAATAGCCGAATTTGTCGTTAATATGGAGAACGGAGCTATCTTATTAAACTTTGTACGATTTCCTTTAGCAATCTCCTCCCCAAAGTTCGTTGCTACACTTTTGTGTTCGATCTTGGAGCTTTATGCTTTTCATGTGACACTATTCCTTAGATGGCATGTCGAGTGAAAACTTTCAGTTATGTTCAGTGAAAGGTTAACTGAAAAACAGTATAAGTATGCCTATTACTTGATCCAAATGCACCGTCTTTCAATATGACATATCTTTATAAATGTCAAAGTTACATACATATTTTACTATATTACATTCTTGTATTGCTATCATTGATTATGAATGGCTGAATGCATTCAATTGACAATAAGCTCTCAGGGACATTATGTATAATGGACTAGATCACATTTTTTAATATATTACAATTATAGGTTCACATAATCTCGGTCTCAAGCCAGGCTTTCTCTGATATCCTGTAATATAAACTAAATTCTAAAGTTATCATTAACCCCTCCATTCTATTTTTAATTGTAGGTTAATTAATATACATGAGTATTTTAAAACAGTGGCATCAAAAATAAGCAATTGGTTTTTGGGGGTCAAATTAATATATTTTTTTAATAAACAAATATAAAACCAAAATAATAAGCATCTAAGCTTGTATAATATAATATATCTATAATTTTTCAGGGTTTATGAATGTTATTTATGTATATACAGATCCTTCAACCATATGGGGCGGGCTTCTAGTATTTAAATTCTGTGAGCTCTTAAGACATTATAGAACTGAAAATATTTGGAAAGGGGATAAATTAGGGCTGAAATATATTATGAATAAAAAAATAATTACTCAGCGTAGACCATAACAAATTTTATTTAATGTGGAATAAGGGAGGCTTTTTATTATTAGTGGTAAAAAATGCCTACTAATAGGCGACCCAAATTGTGAAACCTGTTAAATAATTTTATAATAAAAATATTTTTTATATACGTTGTGAACCCATAAAATACTTTCACTATATTAAATGCCACGTGGTATAGAGCAGGTTAATTTGAGAATTAATCCCTATAATATTTCATTGACTATTGATTCGATTCTGCCATTAAAAGAGTTACCTTAATTTTCATTAGCGTATAATATTTATGATTTTTCTGATGAAATATTCTCTTTACAGTATATATCATATTGTGATATGTTACTGTAACAGGTATATATGGAATTTACAGTACACGGGGGTGTATTTTGTAGTATGTGTGGAATAGAGAACCAACAATATTCATACATTATTTGTACCATACAACAAATACCATATAGTCATAATATACATATATCCTTATGTACATACAAATAAACACATAGATACTGGATTCAATAAATCATCTTTATTTTCAATTTGACTATTGCTTACATTTCTTAAAGTTATCTCTTTGTTGTCTATATAAAATTAATAATAGAACTCCTTTAAAAACATTTGACTTATCCTTATCTCAATATACTATTAATAGTTATTTTATCTTTTAAGTTTGGCGATTTATATTTTGATTTAAATAAGCAGATATTTTTACAATTTTAGTGTTAAATATGAATTTCCAATAATTGTTGTACAACAAAAATTAATTAATAAGTCTCCAGACATGATCTTTTTTCATGGATCATTATTTTGATACTTGATTTCAATATTCATACAATAATATTGTTTTATAGTTCATTATTAATAAGTATCAGATAGTACATATATGTATATCAATAATTTTTTAATATAATAAAGATTAATTGAGAAAAATAATTAATATACATTTTTCTCCGACTGCTGTTTCAAGAGTAACGTTTTTCAAATAAACTAAATGATACATTTCCTATGTCAATCTAAGAATTATATTTTTAAAATCTAAAGACAGGTTAAAATCATAGCTCATTTTTTTTCGTAGGGCAATTATTTAAATTTCTATAGAAAATAATGAATATTTATAATTAAATATTCCATTTTGTTACATAGATTAAAGGATTATTTAATATGGCCACCAGGTCACACAGTTGATTAGAACTAGTGGCGTGTATATTTGCGGCAAATTTCAGGTGAAAAATAAACTCGGACAGGACTAAATAAAACGACGTGATAAACTGGCACACACAATCTGGTTGGGCATGAGTTTCTAGTCTATACAAGTTCTCTATATGTTTGTTTTAATCGTACTTAATACCACGGAATCCTCGAAAAAAAAATCGGATTTTTTCTGCATTCAAACAAGCGTTAAAGTTTGCCGATCGATAATTGTTTTAAATTAACTACAGCTATGCTCTTCACTTGGATACGGTTGTGCATTTAATTGATACTGAAAATCTTTTGTACTGATAACAATTAACTTTTCTTAATTTAATAACTGAATCATGGGAGAGAAATGAGCAACTATCAATTATAGTCAGTTACGGTAGTTTATATTTAGTGATTGTGTAAAACAAATAAATTAAACCTGCCAATTAGCTACCAAAGGCAACCTATACACAAAAATGTATTTACAAAAAAATATTATCGTGCTAAATATGCAGTTTCATTCATTATTATATTCTCGCTATAACTCACTGTAACAGAACATCTACATATATCAGAAGGTAATTTAATAATGCCAAATTATAATAAAACTAATATGGCATAGTGAAAGACAAACCTAACGTTTGCACTAAAGTATAGGGATTTTTTATAATGCATTACAAAGGAGAAATATGAATTCGTTTTCTTAATAAAGCTTCGTTTATAAACTGTCAATAAATGTTTTTGTATATACTGTGTTCTATATTTTTATCATTATTTGATGACTTTCTAAGACTAGTCTAAGGGTTGTTTGGGTGTTCATTTAATGATACATTTTAATAAATTTAATTTAAAGTAATTCTAAGCGTATTTTTTGAAATAGAGTATTGTATAATTAAATGTAATTTTTGTTTATAGCTACAAATACTAATATCTACATAGCTTGTAGCCTATAATATAACCAACAAATATAAAAAACGCTTGAATTAAGAAAATTTCAAACATAAAAACCAAATGACCATCTTTGCGGATCAACTGATTAAAGGTAATATTAATAATGTAAAGTATAATATTTATATTTAATATGAATTTTGTTTAACAAGAAATAATGAAATAGTAAAAATATGCATTAATATTTTAAGATATCATCGTTTTTTTTCCAAAAAAAATTACATGATATTTTCGGCGTGTTTTTTGGTTTCAGGCCGTGTAACTGAATTTACAGGAGCATGTGAAAGGCGGGCAGATTGTGGTTGGCAATATGGAGAGTTAAATAACATAAAGAACCTCTACGGTCCCTCTAATTGGTATCACTATATTTTTATATGAACAAATTAAACTACAGCACCACTTAAAGCATCCTTTATCTCTCAAACACACTCCCTCTCTATCCTTATAATTCCTAAATAACATCTCCGGACCGTAAACGAATTAGCAGATATTTATTTCATGTCCTTTCTTTTAGCCTGTTTAATAATTACTAGATTTTGCAAACTCCGATCCGAATACCGATTATTTTATAATATGAAAATTGAGAATTATAATTTATTACCGTGATAATCTAAACCTAGGTTCATTTATAATACTTTATTTATAATCCAACATATATAATATAAATTTGACTTATTTCAGTTCAAAAAGAACATTACAATTAACAAAGTGAGGTTTCACATCTAAACACTGCTAATATTCAATGTTTGTAAAAAAAAAATTTGATTGATATTTTAGTTAATTAGCAGCCTTAAAAATATCTAATTTGTTTTGGAATAAATTTAATATTTTTGTTATTTTATTATAGTGGGTATTAATTTATAAATTCTTTTTATTTATCAATCATCCCCTTTCTTATAAGTGGATTGCATTTGATACTTGTTTTTAATTGGCGCGTCTTGTATAAAATCTTATATTTCTCTATTTATTTCATTTCATTATTGGAGTGCTCATTTTGTTTTTCTCTTTGGGTATCTCAGTAATACGTATAAAATAAATATTAATAAATGATGTATATACATATCTCAATTTTATCGGTTTTCAATTATATACGAACTTGATCTTGATAAAAGATTAATTTGCGAGGATCGAGGAGTTATTGAGACGATTCTAATTGTATATCAGAGATTCAGTGTTGCGAAATTCAACGAGTCTTTGATCTGGTTGATCATAAAGAAGGTGACAAAATCGGCAATAACTCAAGCTGAAAAGAATTTTAACAGGTGAGCCTAGGATTCAAAGAAGAAGGCCTCTCAATCAAATGCCTCTCTTGTACAATTCAATAATTCCTGATGAGCTCCAATGGACCTCCATTCACCTTTTAACAAGAGATAGATTCTCTCACAAATGTCACTCACAATTCGGATATCTTTTTTATTTTCGTCCAAATGGGGAAAAAACGTTCGTCACAGAAAACGGAACACGGAGAACATTATCCGTTTTTTATCCTACAACACGTGTTACAATATTATTCAATTGAATTCTTATGACCTCATTTTATCATCGTGGTTATTATAAACATATATTTTGCTATTAGTTTACATTGCCTTGTCACTATTACTAACCTACCTACAATTTTGCTTATCGAAATGAATTTTATGTTAGTTAGTTAGTTACAGTTCAGCGCTTATTAGTTTAGGTTGGGTTAGAAGCTAATAAATGGAAATTTAGACTACGAATCTCTAGAAATAATCAAAATAATACAATCTAAAGTAATTTTTGGGATATTTTAAATAAAAATCTATTACTACGAAGCGATACAATGAAAGATTAAAAGTAAAATAATAATCTGGCATTTTATATAAATAAAATTGCAAAAAATCTGTATGTAAATATTATGATATCAATAATATTTCACAGTAAATATTATGATATCAATTTCATTTTAATTGGATTTTTTATTTGTTTGCATAATTATAAATTTGATTATATAATAATAAGCACCCATAGTGAATTTCATACACTCAATAGAGACTAACATATATTTATTTTTCTTTATATTCATTTTGTTCTAATTTTTTAGAGTCAAATACATTAGTGTAATAAGAAATTGCGTTTTTTTTTCCAATATTAAAATTGTCGGCTTTGTAGTTGTGAGGGATGAAGATGCACGAAAAGGGGTGGTTTCCCGTTAACTGACAAAGCACGGTACGGCGACGTTTACATTGTTCTATGTAAAGCTTGCCCACGAAGCCGCTAGAATGAAGGATTTTCATTTTGAAAATTTATTCATTTCATCATTCTAAATTCAACAGTGGAGAGAGGCGACTTTCGCATTGAAAAATTCAAATTTGAGAGCATAAAGCGTGGACCATACTGCCTTATGGACTATTAAAAATCTCCTAATACCTGACACTACTATCACAATACTAGCACACTTTTGAATTTATTAAACATCAAAGTAATATGTGTACATAACTTATTCAAAGCATTTGCAGCAAAGTGTTGAATTAAGATAGTCTTAAGTTTTCATAATTATACAACAGCTTTCTTGAGAATGCACAGCGCTAAGTAGCAGTGTTTTAAGATGATTAGAACCACATTGAAATAATTATTTTAATTACATTTTTAAGTAGTTATCGGTTGCAAATCAACTTTATATCACAAGCTTACGATGTAAAATTTTTTCATGACTTTATTTTTTATACGGATCACACTATCACTTCTAGAAATATTTCCAAGATAAGATCTTCACTACATTTCCCTGTAGTTTGCAACAGAATCACGTAGAATGCAAATCAAGAATGCGCTTGGGAGCTTAGTTAGGTCACTTACTAACACAGCCTACTTAATATCAATAGATCGATGAAATTATTAAGCTTCTCTTGCAGATTTGGTTAGAATATAAAATAAAATTAATATTTTTAATGAATTTTACAGAAATATTGAATTTGTTATTTTTTATTTGAACTGCTCCCTAATACATATAAAAGTAATATACAATAATATGAGAGCTAGTATACAAGTGGTTGAAGAGGTTTATTTTAGAAATGCGTTTAAAAAAGGCTGTAATTATATAGAATACTTAAAATTAACTTTAATTTGAATTATCTTTCTACTTTTCTAATAAGCTTAATATATAAGTAAAATTTTGTGATGAATGTTAAAAAGTCGTATATACCTGTTAAGAATTTTGTACAGAGGAATTCAAATAATAACTCAAATGATAATAATTTTAAAATAAAATGTAGACTTGTAAAAGACAAAAAAATACAACGTAATTCAAGTATCTCAATTAAATAAATGGGATGATAAAACATTTATTTTATTTACATGTATATTTTTTAATTAACTAGACAGAGGTAAAAATACTCACAAAATATGTTATGCCGCGTACAGACACTCGCGATTGTTAGTGAATGGCACATTCGTCAACATTTGCCTTGATTGATTAGGGAATATTTAATAAATGAAATCAAATGATTCAAAAACCAATCAAGTTGGATTTGCCTAATGTGTATTAATATTATTTAACAATATTCAATTGGATTCTTGCGAACATTCGCAAGAATGCATTCGCGAGAGTGTGTGGAGGCACCATTATAAACACAAATTTTTTTAAAGTAGGTATCGGTTTTTGTTTGTTTCTTTTTCCTTTACAATCTTCGCATGCAATTTCGCAACTTATCAGCTTTTACATATAAAGCAACTCATTCGTTTAAATAAATCGTCAGCCCATATACATACGGAGAAGACTTGAGGCCAAATGTATTGTTGGTTGGCGGTAAGGAATACCAATCTGTTTTGGTACCGAGACGTGACTATGACTTCCAGAAAAACGTGTTCCTTTAAGTAAAGCAAAGCGGGGCAGATGCCGCGTTTTAAATCATCGCAGCTTTTGTTGTCGGCATCCCTAAAAGTCGCAGGTGTTAACGCTGTTAAGCAATATAAGGTAAGGAGAAATTTGAATTTATTGCGACCAGCGGTGGCTGATCGGAAATTACACGTCTTCAGGCGAGATATCCAATTAACTCACTAATTGAAAAGGCTACTTAGGAAATACTTGCCGCAAGATGAGGAAAATGTTCTTCAGTAATAGACGCTCCTGAAATTACAAGCGTCGCGACGCTCTAACAACGGGAATTCGATTTAAATGAGCGTACCCAATTTACACGGTCGAACCAGATTTATTATACCACAGTGTTAACACTCAATGTTGATTTCAATAAAGCAAGTCTACCAATACAAATACAAGAATACATAAATTAATATTACTTCTGTGTAAGTTTATAAAACTACCTTCTTGTTCTACGAACACATTTTTTATTAAAGTAACATTTTAAACTTAATAACTAATAAACATTGCGATAGTTTAAATAAATACATAACTCAAATTCATCTATCCATACATAAATATGAAAAAAATCCTAAAAAGTAAACAAGCAGGTTATATTCTATTAGTTTAATTTCAAAGCACCTTCACATCATTCAGGTGCACTTAGGTTTTGTTAGAAAATGCTAGTTTTTAAAAATACCTTTATCCGTTTGAAAATAATCATTAAATTCAATTGATTAACACGAGAATTACATGAACATCTATAATATTATGAAAATAGGAATGATTTGGGTAAGAATTTTGTTAGTCTCTTTTAGCTCCAGATATAACAAATTTGTTATTTGAAAGATTTTTAAATAATTCAAAAACAAAAAGTGAAATAAATCATCATTATATATGAAGTTTCCAAAAAGATCACGACACAAATAATAAGTTGAATTTTTTTTTAATATGGATTATAAATAGCATATTTTAATATTTGCACAGTCGTTTGATTGAATCACATTTTATATTCTCAGCACAAACAATCCAAGCAATATTCATAGTGGAGCGAAAACTTTGTACATAAGAAATGCATGCGACAAATTCAACTTTGACGATCTTTTTGATGTGAAAGTTTGTTTGTATATTTTTAATTAAAAATTCTATAATTTTGTCACGTCTTTTGTGAGACATATTACGCAAAATGTATGTACAAAAGAATGAAACATAGTATGATATATTTGCGAGGTTAATAAGTGAATTATGATATAGTGGAGATGCATTTCAGCAACCTATGAAATATTATTGCAGTATAGATTTATGATAATGTGAATGAAATTATTTATAGCTTCAAGTGTATGTGCTACTATTTCGAATTATTATCGATTAAAAAATTAAGGTAAAAATTGACATTTTTTCAATTTAGATTAGATATTAATGTATGTAACAATTTAATACGGACATATTATATTTAAAAAAATATATGTGAGATGAAGTAATTTTATAAATCGTATAATTAATTAGTTTATATGTAAGCATGAAAATATTTTATGATATAACAGTTTGTATCACACAATCATTTATTATAATGATTATTGTAATAAAATTTACCCTTTAATAACAAGATATCATCACGTTAAATAATTAAGTAAAAAGACCATTTACAGGGTAGACTTAAACTAACTGAGAATATTTAAGGATATGATAGGGTATCGAAAGAATAATTGAAAAAATATTTTTTTATTTAGAAATAAAAGAAATAATATATAATATAACTAATAGACTAATAATAATCTTTGAATAATTAATAATAATAATCAGCTAATTATCTGAAGTACTCAATAGTGACTCTAACGTGTATATTGTGTCTGTTATACATTATTAATTATTTTTTAATATTAATTAAAATTAAAAAAATGTATATTACATTTTTTTCGATTATTCTTACGATACCCTACCATTCCCTAAAATATTCTCAGTTAGTTTAAGTCCACCCTGTATGTAGGCTCAATTTCACCATCCACAAGGATTGGTGTTATAAATAATAACAGTTTTTATTTAATAAATAAATTGGAATAATTGGTATGGAAATGATCATATCCACTTCATTAATTTTTTAATGATTATTATTTTTTATCAAAAATGTTTGTTGTACTACTTTTTACATAATGAAAATTTGCAGCTACGCCAGGAGGTGTAATATTTAAAATTAGGTCATTTGATGGTCTAGCTCCCTTGTGGGTAAATTATGTTAAAAAATATCATAATGTGGGGGCTGAAAAATTCAGACAAAAACCTCATTGCGTAATGGAATAATATGGGTTTGTAATGGTTTTTGAGCCGTTAGCACCTGGCTGGGCACATTTAAAAGGTACTTTAGGAAACTGTCAACAGCCACCCATATGCCCAATTTAATAACTTGTTGTAATCATCCTGAAAGCTCTGTTTATTTTTTTAATTTTACACGATACCATGAAGATGTTTGCCTGTTACTCGTCCCTCGGACTGAAATATTCAAACGACCTTTTGAAAATGATATCTGTACACACATAAAGTACACATGTAAGTGGCGATACGAAATGTGAAATATTAATTCTATACTCGTCCCGACGGCGAATATCGCCAACATCGTACACATTTCTATTATACCATCTGAATTTCTATACGAGCAAAAACGTATCAAGAAGAGCTTTTCAGCCCCACAATCGAACACATGACGTGAAAATTTCACAGATAAAAAATAAATTCTATTAAAAGCATTACAAGAAATTATATTTTTTATATGGAAGTCTTATCATAACACCCATCACGTATTTTTCCACGTGTAAAGATGATAATAATGGAGTTTATTTTCCCGATATAAAAATAACGTAAATTTACTGTAAAGGAAATTTTAATAAATGCTATTATATACATATACATGAAATTGTAAGAAAAACACATTATAATACAAATATCTGTTGTCATTGTAGTTAACTACAATATTCTTTGGTTTGTGGTGGCATGGGAAACCACAATTTGCAGGATGAATTTATAATCAGTAAGAATATTTTAAGTTTGGGATACTAAAGTATAAAATTACTATCAATAAAATTGAGGTGTCTGAAACCAGAAGGACAAATTCAATAAGATTTTTTCTCATATCAAGATTGTAGCAATATTATTTAAATAGTATTCACTTCTCATTTATCAACCGTAAGACAATAAAATAAACAATATAAAATATCTATGAAATGCATAATTTATTTTAAAAAAACCTTATGAAATTATTTTGAATTTGTCCCTTTAGTTTTCAACGTCTCAATTGTTTCATTTTTAAATAAATTCGTTATGATTCACATTTTTATTGATAATAATTATGTCAATGAAAATGATTATGGCGCATTAGGTATTTCAACCCCTTTATCTATAATTATGTATACATATGTACTATATGAATGAAAATAATATTTCAATTAACTTAGAGAAATTTTATTTGAATTTTTGTTTACATGACAAAAGGTAGATAATATAAATAAATTTTCGTTGTACAGTATACTTGGTGAATATACTTTTCAGTTCGATGGCGGCTAAATTTATCTGTGTGCTTGTACACGAGCCATGTATGTACATATAGTGGAATCGACGACTGTTTAAAAAATTCATAGATTCACCCTTATCGAGGGGAGGAAGCCGTGCCACCCCCTGGGTGACCTGGCAACATATCCACAGTAGTTGCGAGCAAACTTGCACAGACATATGACATTTGACATGCCGGCTGTGTTGACAAAATATGATCATGTTTAAATTTGTTATGTTATTATAATATTTGAGCTGATTCTGAAATGTGTTGCTTTGCCTGCCTTGTTGACGTTTCATATAACGTCCCATTGTTGTCATATTCGCGCACACTTTTTTCAATAATGTCGGTGAAAAGTGAAATTTAATCGAATCACTCTACATGTTGATGGAAATCCCATTTTGTACGACAGCAGAAATGTAAGTATATCACAAATATTTTACCACCCGAACCAACTCACAAGAGAATATATTTTTCCTTCTATTGCACGATCGTGGATGATTTCCAATATTTATTATTATATTAGATTTTTTCATGAAAATTCCAACCTCATAATGCGTTAATAATATTTTGCTTATAAGAATTATCAATTAAAAATTGAAAATAAAAATACAGAAAAAACCCTCTAATTATGAAATAAATTATGAGGATAAGTCATTTTATTATTACCACAATTACCAATTGTACTGTCATATCGCTCATTTATATTCTTTAGGTGAGTCTTAGGTAAGGTTAGGTATATTATTTTATGATTTGTATACAATTTCCTTCAAAAAAAAACTCAAATTCTTCCTTTCGAAATGTTTTCCCAAATACATTAATTATTGTTTAAAATTGTCTTAAGTATTTATTCGAGTTGATGCTATTCATTTATATTCGTTTTTAATACAGGAAATAACAGCAACTTTTAAAATAATATAAAAAGGGTATTAATAAACAGATGTGGTATGTGTTTTATCATAGATATTTTAATAATATTTTGTAAGACATTTATACTTTTATAAACTATTTTTTTCTTTCTTTTGCCTGTATCCAAATTTCACGATTTATACAACATGTTTTAATTGAAACTAAAATATGTTTATCTTCAGTATGTTATGCCATTACGATTATAAATATATACAACAACGGGCCTAAGCATTTTTTTGTATAAAAAAATGTATTAATAATAAAATAATTTATTATGACAGCTTGAGAATCTTCGGTTTTATTAATGAGTGAATATATGTTGTCATTAAAGAATAATAAAAACAACTTTACGATGTCATTGCATTAGTTCATGTTCAAGTTCAAGGTCAAGGTCAAGTTCAATTTCGATAAACGTCAACAAGGTATTGTTTACTTTGCAAAATGCCTAGTGCATTTTGGGTGAAATTACGCTGTACCGTACTTTGTTAACATATTCAAATCAGGCGGTTAATCACCTAATAAGTAAATACGCAAGATTCTCAAACTTTTTAAAATAATAAATAAAAATTGAAAAGTTTAACTAGTCGACTTGGACCATTAATGAAAGTGTGGTTGTGTTACATCTTATGTACCATTCCTTACATTTAATTATTTGAGTATCAATAAAAGACATGTTGTTTATATGAAAATAAATTATATTTAACTGTGTATATATATATTATTTTATGAATTAATTAGTTTCGTGTGTCTATTGAAAATTTGACAGTTCGTTCCTAATTAACCGATTCAATTATGACTGCTTAGTTTATTATTATGGGATGTTAGGTTAGTAATATTTTCTAGAATCACATTAACCGATTAAGAGAAGGTATTAGAGGACTTGCAGCATACTAATACTAGAAGACAAACGAGTGAATCTCATTCATAGTGGTAATCAAAGCTTGCTTGTATCCAAGTTAGTGTTTTGGATTTATTGCCGGAAACATACACCGGTCGTACAATAAGCCCGGTACAATTAATCGCATTCATATTATACACGATGTAGACCAGTCCTCACAATACAAAGTAATTTAAGTACACGAATAGCTACTAACTAACATAACGATACCCGCAATTAAAACCAGTTCAAATTACATCACTTCAAATTACATCCCAGACGTGTTATTAAAGTCCTTTACCAACCAACGTCACCACCAGCCAAACCCAACCAAAGGTCAGAAATAATGTCCTAGCCTTTGACTAAAAGCAGATTCACATAAATAAACAACATAATTGACAATATTGGAAATCAATTCAGAAGAAAATAATATTCCATGTAGATGTTTTTCGACAAAAAATAGATCTAGTTGATGTTTGTGTCGACTTCTAGGTAGAATTCCATATTAAATATATTTTAAGTAGTTTTCACGACAGTTTTTTGTGTCTGAGTATACATAGAAATGTGTAAGTACTCAAACGTATAATAAAAAAAATACTAACTTATAATAAAACTGGTCACAGTAATGATACTTTAATTTCAATTAAGTGGTTAGTAATACAATTTCTTGGTTTAATTTGAATTTGACATAGTTTTAATAAAACAAAATATATTAGGACTAAAACTTGTGTCAACAAAGTATATAAATCATTTTACCTATAATTTTAATTTTAATTTTTTTTATTTTCATTAAAATTTTTGTATGTAATTTAAGTATGGGAAAAAAAAAGTCATTTACAAATACGAGGATTATATAATTAATTGGATGCTTTGGTATTAAAAAATATTGAATTAAACTAAGGCATTCAGAAACAAAATCTTCCTAGTCCAGTTTTCATTTTTTTTTCAAATCTTTGTTGTATCCAATTCTCTTAAACCTAAGTTGTGATGTTTTCATAGAAGATGTATGTTTTTTTGCTTTTACTCGATTTAAACCAAAATATTCAGAATAAAGGAAATCCCACCAAAAAAACTTAATTCCACCCTCATCATTTTTATGTGTATTTTGCTGTGTACTTTTCGGTTCTGTACCTTTAGCAATAGTTCTGGTCTCAAATTGTCTCATTTAATTGAGACACTGATAATTTTCACCCTCTTAATTACTAGTATTTCTTAATTAGAAAATTTTTTATACTTTGCACACAATTACTTTTCAAATGTTGACTTTTGAACTAATTAATTATATGGGAAAATACATGTGTCTTGTACTCTCAAAAAATTCAAAGAGATACTTACTTATGTAGTGTTTTTAAAGGCTAATTCATGTAATTGGAAATTAATAATGGTCAATTATATAAATTACAGTGATTCAAATTCAAGCAGTACGTACTTACACAATTCCATAATGGTTAATGAACAGATCTGATATAATACATGCGGTAACAATTGGAAACTTTGAACATGAATGCAAACTAATTTTAGAAATGCTCAAAATGATGAACGGTGCATTAGAAATTCGACTAAACACAGATTTGCAAATTGACTCCATTAACATCCATTTTGAGAGAGTTAATAATATCGACTCGGTGTTTGTATGATTAAAAAAGAATCAAGATGCACCTTTGGTAATGTCCGACAGAAACGGCGTTGGTGTATTTTTAATTGGTACGCCAAAACCGAATATGGGATTTTGTTTTTGCTCGGTGAATTTTCGAAAAGCAATATCGTATCGGTAAATGGAGATGAGGTGCTATCGTTCATATACAACCTTTAAAAAAAAAAAAACTATTCCGTGATAGATGAAATTCACAAACTAATATTGTGCCTAGAAAATAGCAAACATTGGAAGATATTGCCATTTATATTATTTACAAATTTTAAGGTGAAAGATAATCTTAAAGTACAAAGAGTTGAATCATGAACTAGTCTGTAAAATGTATTTATCTCATGGAAAATGGGATTAATTTAATATAACCAGCGGAATAGCTCAGGGGATAAGTCGCGTGGCTACAAATACTGTGGTCATGGGTTCAAAACCCACTGAAGTAAAACAAAAATGAGTTGATGGATTGTTACGACCGAAATATCAGGAATATATTATTAAAATCCTGATTGATTTTCTTGATCCAGGTTTAATCTGATTTCCTGGATTGTAAGGTAAATACTGAGGCGGGCAGAGCCACTCTGTCGGTGACTTGTGTAACTAGTAATAGTTAAGATCACTGACAGACAATGAAATTTATTTAATGTCGTTGTGTCTAAAAACCCAAAACTTGTTAAAAAATTCTCAAAAAAAACCTCGGATGTAAATAAATAAAAATATTTATCCTTCGGTCACACGGTACGAGTTGTAGTAACTTGCAAGATATCTTAAACATATGTATAAAGATTTAATACGTTTTCACTTCATCTGAGATCTCTGCTTCAATACAAGCTATCCTTAGAGCTTTTGAATTTTTTTAAATCTGAAATATATATATATATATATATATATATATATATATATATATATATATATATATATATATATATATATATATATATTTGTGAATATTGTAATAATGGAATGTTTTTGATCCCTTCTTTGATCAGAGATCGCTTTGAAGAGGCGCTGCGCAGGAATGCAGCTGCCTCGCCTGTTAAAACCAATCGATATTAGTCTGAAATTCTCCATTTTTATATTACACGAACATCACACACTGTATAAAATGAAAATATCGTCTGTTTCTAAAATTATAATTTTTTTATAAATTTAAAAATTCCATAAGAACGATGCAATCCAATGTACTATATAAAGATAAATAGGTACGGTGTAAAGAATGCAACGCTCTAATTATATTATATGAGCAAGAAGTATATTTTTTTTACCCCTTTCTTTTTTGTATATTTTGTGTATTATTTTTTTAATATTAACATTGGACATATATATATATATATATATATATATACCTATATATACCTTGAGGCAATACATAAACGGCTTGAAAGTCATTTTTGTATTGCGTCAAGGTGTTTCTGAAGGAATTCTTAAATATTAGCGTTAAAATGTAGTTTGTCTAATACTGCTTTTTATCTTCTTCACACTGTTGGAAACACCTAGCTGCCTATATTTTTTATCATTACTTTCAACATAAAAGGGTAGTAGCTGCGTGTGACACTAAAGGCGGTATTATATTATTGATATTATATTTGAGATTGAACGGATGTCGAACAAGGTGAGTTTATTTAGTGGGCAATGGCAGGATGTGTCGTACGGTCACTTTATACTCGTGCAACAGAAGCCTCCTTCACTCAACAAGCCTTCCTTTCATACTAAACTCTTACCACCTTCCACCTCAGATATTGATCTCACTTCATCTACAATCTTTTTCAATAAAAAAAATATTTTACATAGAGAAAATTAAAAACTGAATCGTCGCCGTGAGTATTAAAAAAGTTTACGTAGCACCATTGTTGAAATATATGTATACATATCAGTTTACCTGGAAATGCGCAATGACTGGGAGATAATTAAATTGAGTTCTGGAAAAAGGCATCATGAAAATGAAAAATCTTTGGCTGCGGAAACAATTTGCGACAAGTGAAAATTTAGAGGTAAATTGACTTGCCGGCGTCATTTCCGTGAGGGGTCGACCTAAAACAGGGTAATCATAAATCAAAACAACCTAATAAAATATTAATATTACAATTTATATAAATAATAATTTATAACTTATTTAATGTGAAATATTTTCTTACTGCCAGATTATTAAAAGCTTTTCATTCAGAGATTTTGTTTCATAAATCTAAAATGGAAAAAGTGAAACCTCAAACATAGTTTTCATTGAAATTTTGTTTATTATATGATAAAAATCTGATAAGCAGATAATACCTCGTTCATATTAAAAGCTTCCTTACACGTTCTTAAAAAATGACTAATTTTATTTTTTTGCCAAAATCTAAGATTCACATAGTGAAAACTCTCATTGGTATCGAGCATAATTGGTCCCTGTAACTTATTTTTTAAACGATTTAATTTTTCTTGTAAAACGGTCTTACTTCGCTGTTTCAATAATGTTGCCATTTTTATCTTCAAATATTTATTTTCTTATAAAGCTGTCTTCTTGCTGCTTTATCTTTTGGGGACTTTTACACGAATTTTATTTACACCTGTCCTATTTCGCGTCACTCGTTATGCGAATTCCTATAATTCTACATATACGAATTCTTATTCTCCTCAGCTTCATAAGCTTACTCGTTAGAGTGACCTGAAAGACGCAGGTTCAAATTATGTTAAAAAGATGTTGCTCATGCTGATTTATTTTTCAGCAATATTTCAATGGAATGTATACTGATTGCTCTCAACAATCTTCAGATATTATTACATGCATCCGACAATTGCTAAGGTTTTTAGTATATATCTCATTCTGGATGACCTAATTAATAATATTTTAATTAGATAGTATAAATAGTAGTTTGGTTAGCCCTGATTGTAGCATCAGTAGTATACGGATGTCCCCGAATATAACGATTTCGCAAAATAACACGACAACGACGCGTGAGGAAGAAGCATACATTTCTGCTTTGTATTTCCGGCTCTCAGAAACCTCTTTCATTCAAAGAGCTTACAACACATACTTATATTACAATAATACATAAAAGGGACACTTCTTAGCCCCACCCACAATGCTTATAATGTTTTCACCATCAAAAGTGAAAAAATAACGACGCCATTCTGAATTGTGAAATGCACAAAGAGGTGAGAATATTTTTGCTTGCGTAGTATTCGTATCAAAGCTGCATGAATGTATATATTTACTACTCAAATACAAGAGCTAGGGATTCCAAAAAATATTATATAATCAATGCCTTATACTTCATTCAACACGAATATATTAATTTTTAATATATTAAATTCAAATTGTTCAAAACAAGTATCTTAAGATGGCCTTAGATCTTGAACCTGGCACATTTCCCAAGTCCACCAGGACATTAAGTTAAAAATGATCAAAGCAAATATCGCAGATTTGAGTAAAAAACATAACACTAAAATGACTAACTTCCCGACTAACCCAATCATAAGACATGTAAATAAAACCAAATATGATTTCCAAAAAAATGATAATTTCTAATACAACAACCTGTAATTTAGTTTTTAAGCATTATATTTTGTAATTGCTTTGTTAATATTGCTTATATTGTTGTTATTATTTATTAATAAATCAATATTAATAAAGTCAAATTTAAATACAACATTCTAATGTAAGTTATAGGTAAAAATATTTATATACTCTGTACACCTAAGACTATTTCCAAAGATGTATTGTTCTATCAATCATTGTAAAAAAATTATACATGATAAAGAAATTGTAATATACAGTATATTAAACCATCTTAAATACTTCTTGATGTCACTGAAAATTAACTAAAAAATTACCCATTAAAGAATATTTATATAAATACGATTGACAATTCTTTTTTAAATTAGGTCAGTTTAATCCAACCTAATTATTGATAATCACATTGGTACAAATTAATCATATTCCATTTCAGCTTTTTACTGTCAAATTCACTATTTTGGAAAAAACTACATTATACTTTTAACCAAACCTAGTACAAGTGGGTGTAATTAATTGGTTTGACGTATTCGAGCACTGCAACGAGTCTGTTTATAATATTGCATTATTTTATATCAATTCTCTAATATTTACACAAAACATTATATAATATACATCTAGAGCTATCATACATCAAGGTACAAACATAACTGAAATTTCAAGTATGGTTGTTTTATTAATATTATTATGTTAAAAGATTGTACTTCAAACATTTTATATAACATAGAATAATACATTTTAACACATAAAAAGCAATAAAATAAAAATTTACGAGATATCCGACTCATATAATCAGTAATAGCGTATTAAATAAATTTTATTCTATCAAATCGAGCTGAATATTAATTGTAACTACGCCATAAAATTAAAATTTTTGCGGTGAATGTTAAATAATTTTAACCCGATCCAAATTATACGAAACGTCATTGATATTTATCAATGTACGCATCGTTGATATAAAATAAATACTTTTATTCAACAATAACAAATATTGTGTAAACTTTCACGCGGGACCTTCTCAAAGCGTAGGGATTTTTTTTTCATTCGCCAGAATATCAAATATTATTTTTACATCAAACGCTGTGATGTGACATTGTGCTGTAAACAATCCTGGATATATTGTTTTTTTATAGTTTGATATTTATTTTAGGCACCGCCTTTGTATGGCCGACTTCTGAATTTCGCCCCGGGCAAACAAGTTTCACTTTGTCTATTATTATGGAGGCATTTTTCATCGTCGGATGCTTTTGCCAAACAACCACTTTCTCGCATGTTTACACGTATATAAATAACGGAAACAAGGAAAAAAGACGCATCCGATCGTAGAACACACAGAGAAGAGCTATAAAAGTTGGCTGCTTTGTAATTTATATTCTTTGCACCCAACTTTTTCACCTTCGTCCCACTGAATCAGATATACAATGGAGCGGACGTTTCAGCCGTTTCGACTCGGCTCTCCTCTTTTTATATGGCGGAATTTTCACAACTGCACTACTTCTGAAACAATTCGAGACAACGGGTTATCGTGAAATTTTTCCACAGAGACGAGACTTTGTATTGCACCTCTAAGTAATTCTACGGCTTCCTCGCCAACTCGTGGTACATGTCGGCAATGGGAAAGCGGGTAATGAATTATTCTAGATTCTCTGTCACCACAACTGAGCATTTATTCTACAACTATTTAATTTTTCAGAAAATTTGAAAGCCATTTTGCTATAAGACATTCGGCAATGCGAGTTTGATCGATTTGGGTTAGGTTAGGTTTGTCTTCGAATAATTTTATTATATATTAGTTATCTCTATGAATCAATCTACCTATAAATTTGTGTTGTATATTTATGTATTAAGTATATTTACCCCTTTATCTAGAAGCAATATAAAAAGGTAACAAATTTAACAAAAAAACATAATTAATAATTAGATTACAATATTCAGAATATTACTAAGGCTTCAATATGCTATTGTGAAAATAACATAATATAATATAAAACCGACATAGTAATAATTGATGGAATATTTAAAAAAAATTATGCGAATTGCTGGTAACATGAATATCGAGGGTATACTGCCAAAATGCACTATTGGAATAACTAAATGATACGATTTAAAGGAAAGGACATCTTTCAATTGGCGAAGGTGAAATTTGGCCGATTCATAATTGAAAGCCTTAGAGGTGTCGCAATCTATCCAAACCATTAACCATAATTCTACCAAAAATCCAAGTATGCTTAAACTAATTATGACATACTTCAGTAAATATTTTCAATTATAAGAAAATTAACGATGAGCCAACAAAAACACAAAAACGTTTCTACAAGGAGAGAAGAAAATATTTATAAATAATGATTTAAGTGTCCATTAAATCAAACCAAACCTCTATGTTTGCATCAAAATATTCAATCATTTAATAATGTATATCAATAAACAATCACTAATATAAATATTTAGTTAAACTATATATATATATATATATATATCGAAGGATACTGCCAAAATGCACCATGTCATATTTAATAGTTTTGAGATAATGGCGAATTAGTGAAAAAAAGTCAGTCTTAACAGAACTATAAATTTATCGTATATATTTGAATAATTTACAATGTGGTATAAGTCAATTACATATTTTATCTTTCCAAATATAACACAATTAAAAAAATACCTCTATTTTTACTACTAGAACTAACTAACAGAAACTAAAAATGTAAATTTGACTGGTTAATTTTTTTCTCCCGAAATATTGATGATACGACTAAGTACGTTTTGGCAGTAGATAAAGTAATAAAAAAGATAATATAAAAATGCATCCCTAACTCAAAATCGTCAAAATATTACTTAGTGCATTTTTACAGTATATACTCTACATTTAGAGATGAAATCTCTTTCTTGATAGAACTCCATAATCAATATAGAATAATAAAAAATACATACTATAAACGAAAATTGTCTGAGGTCATTCGACTAGGCTTAGTTAGTCATATTTAGAAACTTACACGTATATAATATTTACAACTACAGGAGTGTATGAACAGGTGATAGTTTCATGGGTTAAAGTGGGGATTACAAAACAAATCACAATTTGGGAAGTTAACACTTAATTATCTTGCAATTTGGAATTATTCTTAAAAACGCAAACAATATTTTGAAAGTAATTTTTGTTTATTTACGATTAACGATTTATAATAATGTACGTTAAAAACAATCCAGATATCTGATAAGGTGATAAGTGGGTATATAAAATAGGTTAAAAGTTAATTTGTGCCCCGAAAAGCCAACAATAAAATGTATTTTTGCTTTGACTCATAATCCTGTGGAATTTTAACTCAATCAAATAAACTCAACATTTAAAGAGTGTTGGTTTTAAATATCTAAATAATGTAGAATGAATGTAACGCTAGTTACTGTGAAAGCTTTTTCGTGTCAGGAAAAACTCATTTACTTCTAAATGGAATAAAACTAGGTCATCACTTTAATTTAAAAAAATAACACAGATAATATTTGCTGTTGATAAAAGAAAAATGAGAGTTTCATTTTGAGAGGGATGGTAAATTGTCTTTAGGTTTGAAAATGCTTGTTAAGGGAATATAATAATTCAGGATTGGCTTCAGAAGGCTTCAAGCCAAAATCTCCCCTCGTCTAATTCATACATTTTCAAAGGATAAGCACATTAAGTGTGTCTTCATTTACAGAATACATCGCCCTTTTTTTCACACCTCACCGCTATTATTATTCCTTTTGTTCTTCAAGACATTTCATGAAAGATTAAACGCGTAAATGTTAGTGTCACATCGTTATGAGGGCATTCCCTATTTATATTCGTATTAAAGTGAAAGCGAGCAAGAAGGAATTTGATCCATCGGGATGTTTTCGTTTATGTTATGCGCGTTTATTCACTGGCATACAAGATGATTTAGTATCCCATCCACGTACCAAGGGAAAACATATTTTTACATACATACACCTTTTATTTATTTTATAGGGGTTCAAATGGGATATTAAAAACGCACCACGTGATACCGCTTTAAGATAACAGCGTCCTACTTCCACGAAGCATAATTTCTGCTACTTCATTTCCGACTACGTCTTTTCTAGATTGAAACCACGCGTAGTCACTATTCATATTTTATTCAATAATGTGTGGGCTGAGTATGTGACGCAATACACCCACATTTCCAGGAATTGCGGTGGTATTTTTCCACAATTGAAAACATCGACGTGGGAAACTACGGAATCAACATTTATAATTGTGGTGGCTGTAAATAAAATTAATTGCTGGCTTATCGCAGGGCAGCTGCACAATGAACATTTCAACCTCACATAAAAGCGTCATAAACTAGGAAGTTTTCCGTTCCAAAGTGGGAAATCACTTTTGCCGACCAAGTCCCCACCGCAATGTGTTTGTGTAACTTTAAAACAATTTTCACTGATATTTTCCTGGCTTTGGCGTCCGTCGTCATGAAGTTTTTACCGCGGAAAATACAACGTACAAGAAACTGCGCCACTGAGGTGACGTGATGTCAAAAGTTTCAAGTTTACCCTTGAAAATTCATAACAAAATAATCAAAAGTTCATGTTTGACCAAAGCCGCCAAGATTATGTAATTACAGTGCATTTATACATACCAAGTATTTGTTAATACATGTACATTTTAATAATGTATTTATGCTTATCAGTTAAAAGACTCAATTTTATACTGACTAAGATAACGGATGACATTTTCGAACACAAAAAATGGTGTGAATAAAATTAGTAAGCACATGTGTAAGGATAGAAATAAATGGAGCAGAACAGCTAGCTTGAGTACCGCAGCGGACTGGGTCAATCCTAAAAGAGAGTTATAAACAGGTATATAAATCATGAGGTGTGTGGTGTTTGGAGGGTATATGGTATTTTGTGGGGAATGTATAAGAAACTAGTTAATGAATACAATAAATAAAAATAGTTTACTTCATTTTTTCATACTTAACATACGCGTTTGGATTTGAATAACCTCTTATTTGGGCAAAAATTTAGTGTTATATGTATATGTGCATTTTTTAATAATGATAATTATTACTGATTAATTTTCTATTACGATAACAACAACTATTGAAAATTACAATTATTTTTTTTTTAATATCGACTCGTGGAGTAATATTGCCATTATTTTTAATTCAATTTAATTTCACATTTTGTGTAATAGAAATAAAAAAAATCTGTTAGTTAAATCGAAGTCAAAAAGCGCAGTGGGCTTTCCTAATTAAGAAGCAACCGACTTGATCACAAGGGGATGATCATGCTCATTACAATCCACCCCTAATATTCAGAGCTGAAATCCCTCCCTTCTTCACAATGACCTATTGTAAAACCTTCGTCTATTCGCCCTCAAACAATCAAGAAATTTACTAACAGCCTCATCGTTATTATCAGACATTATATTCAAATTTTCATTGTCTCTTCTTGTATTTAAATGATGCTTGCCTTTTCACCACTCGAATTTCTATTGACTCAGATTTGTGTACTTAGAATTTCTATTGTTGATTTTATTTTGTATATGAGACTACTATTTATAGATTTACATAAATTATTTTCTCACCACAAACAAATACATATATTATAAATTGAATTCTAAAATATTATACATATAATAATCACAATTAATTTTAACACGAAAGGACCCTCATCAACAAATAAATCCCGTAATACCAAAACATGTTAATATTATATTAGGCACACCATAAAGTTTATGAGCACTTTTCACTTAGTAACTAAATTAACAATAACCCATTTAATAAATAGCTTTCCTACTACTTTATTATGTATGAATTACAATAAATCTAAATTAAAGCAACATGTAAATATTTGACTAAATTGATAATTCAGAGAAGGTATTATTACATTACAAAAAAAAACATTTAGTTAATGTAAAGCCTAATGTATTTATTATTATAATTTTTTACCTATTACCCAAGGATAAATTTATTTTTTAAATTGAGAATCTCAGAAATAAAAAAAATGTTTTTTTTATACGTATATAATGTTTTTATATTTATTCGGGTCACGTCATAAAAATATGTGAAATCCAATAACGATTTATTTTCATTACATGATTATTAACCAAATTATTTCCCGGTTTAACTAGGTCAAATGCTTACTCAAAAACTACACATTTCTGTTAGTATAATACTAAGTCAAATATTTATTTAATAAAATTGGTGTTGTCTTTTTGTGAGTTTATTCTACGGTAATTGAATGATGGGGCATTGTATAAAGTGTGGTTTAAGCAAGAGAAGTGTGACCACAAGACCAATATAAAGTTTGCCTCCACTATTTTCTTGTCTAAGAAGCCTTAGCTCGTATGGCCTTAAACGCTTACTGCAAAATATTGTACCCAGTCAAGCCTTAAACTATACGTGATGTACACATAACCTACTTTAATTCAAACACCCTGACGTTGGGGTGTAATCCAGGGCGAAATACTAGTCAAACTAACCGCAAACCTAATACAATTTATACGATAAACAACCATGAGCTGGACTACATCAAAACTGACGTACAGCTTTTAATTAAACCATTCATAAGATATACATTAATGTTGTTTTTTATTTATACAGTGTGTACTTGAATTAACTATGAATATTTTAGGGGTTGTAGGGTATCGGAAGAATAACTGAAAAGAAAATTAATGCATTTTTATTAATTATCGCTTAACGAGTAATATTTCAATAAATGATCAGAGATAGTGTAGTCTGAAGTCCGTTGTAGTCCGTCGTAGTCCATCGTAGACCGCAATCTGTCCTAGTTCATCATAGTCCGTCGTAGGCCGTCGTAGTCCGTAGGCCGTCGTTTTCCGTCGTGGTCCTTCGTAGTCCGTCGTAGGCCGTAGTCTGAAACGGTGAACATTAGGTATGTCGACTGTTTGAAGATGATCTCTTACTTGTCGATGCACAATATATATATATATATATATATATATATATATATATATATATATATATATATATATATATATATATATATATATATATATATATATATAATGACTTATTATTGTGGTATATTAATATTCTTTTTTTTAATTTTCATTTTATTCACAAATATTATATTAAGATATGCTATCAATACTAAACTAACTGAAAAATAATAATAAACTTACAGGTACAGGTATACAGGCTGTATAAGGAAAGTTAATAAGCCGTACGCAAAATACCCTTAATCGCATATGCAAATTTCAGGACAGAATATGAACTCGAGTAGAATTTGATTATTATTTTAATATGCTAATTAATCTGTTTATTGAAGCATTAGCATACGTCTTCAATCACCGTATATTTTATAGAAGTCTTGCTTGAATGTGCAATCGCATCAAAATTCAATAAGACACACTTGAGCGCCTTAACGCAAAACCTACAAGATCAAGATTGAATGTAATCAATAAAACTAATCAGAGGATCGTTGAATATTTAACAAAGGAAGACTACCGAAATATGCAAATTCATCATAGTTTACCACAGGCAATTCTCCATTCACCAACATCTCCGCCAATATATGTACAGTCTTACTTGGATTTGACTTTGCCTCGAGCTTTTGTACGAATATTCAAACCGATAATATAATTATAATTAATAAGAAATCTCATACTCAAAGCAAAAAGCACAATATATGTTAAGTACTTACTCGATGTCACAATTGAAATAATACTAAAGTATCATGAGTATATTGTCGCAGGCGCTAAATTGTAAATTTATTCATTCAATATGCAATATTGCACGCAACACTCGCAAAGTTGCCATGTCGTCCCTTTATAATATTATATAAATCTTGAATTACACTGTCAAACTTCTTTACCCAAACCCCCCGAAAGCCTTGATAAATATTCAGGTCTCGATGGGTCGCCTGAGGGCGTTTATTAAAAATTAAACTCCCCAACGTAAACAATATGATTAATTCCAACTGTACTGATACTATACTTTATGATTTATTAATAAAGCAACTTTAAGAGTGAAATAAGAAAGAGATTTTTATTGTGCCTTGGAAATTTATATCACATTATTTACAAACAAAATTATGGTGATTGAATGGCTAAAGAGTTATTTCACCTCGATTTATTGTAAATTAAAATACATGTTGATTGTCTTTGTTAAATATGATATTATTATTGGTGTTCTGCTATTTTTATATTATTATATTCACTAGTATTTAAAATAAAAAATATATGCTTCTCAAATGGAATCAATGGAATGCTATTCAAATGGAATTATTTAACAATTACTATCAAAATTTATTTATGATGTTATAATATTGAAATTATTTATATACATATATAAATTACAACCATCATAACTTTACAGATAATCCAATCCTTAAGGATGGTTAAGAAATAAAAATGAAGACCTGGCATGGTGTACATTTATATTAAGAATTATTTAATAATAATAAGACCAAAAAAATAAACCAATAGTAAAAATAACAAATAACATATATTATTAATTATTTGTACCTCTTGTATATTTATTTATTTATACAACTCGAGTGTCTTTTTGAGAAGGAGTTGAAAAAAATGTTTTTCAAACAAAACAACTTTTTAATTCATTGCTGATTATTACTATTACTAGTTACGCAGATTAGCGATTTAATAATCGTTTCAATATTTAACTTATAATCTAGGAAATCAGAATTAACCTGGATCAATAAATCGATCTCAGATTTTATTAATATTATTCTCAACCTCCCAGTCGTAATAAACAATAGAATCATTTCTTTTTTACTTGAGCGGGATTTAAGCCCATGGACCAATTATTTGTAGACACGCGCCGTATACTCGAATTCAATTATATATATTCTATCTCGAATCGTTTGACTATTTAATGTAGGTGAATGTAGTATTTCAAAGTTCACTTTATAATAATAAGATATTTAACAAGCTCCTGAAGCAATTACACATATAAAGTCCATTAAAATCAAGCATAGTAAGTTGTAATCCTGGAGCACAAACAAGTTGTCTGTGGAGGGCGTATTTCAAGTGATTCATATGTGAGTACAATTACAAACGTATTACAAGGAACGGACACGTTATTAATGTTGCAGATGTTAATATGTGTAGTCTGGAGTTTGTGAGTTGTATAGATATTATTATTGTGTGGAGATGCAGGGTTTCGGCAGACATCTTATTGTGGTGGCTATAAACAGTGGCCATGGACGATGTGGAAAAAATTGCCAAGCTCTTTTATATTTACAAAACGAGGCGAAATTTTATCACTCGGAACAAAGACCGACGACTTGCTTTCAACATTTTTAAGGGACGTAACAAAATACACGTACGAGAGTCTTATTGAAATTTTTAATTCATACACACGTTGTTTGCTCTGTATGTAGTGTTACTTCATGTTAGTCAAATTGATGACTGCTGGGAATTGAATACTTTTTGACCATTGCAATTATTATTAATATAAATAAAATACCGCTGGATTATCTCGATCTAGTTTTCTTGAATAGGATCATCATACCCGTAATTTCTATTACTATAATAGTTAAACAGATCATATAAATTACTTTGATCATGAATTCATTTGATCTGACAACATAATATATCTAAATATTCACTCAAAAAATTGTTTTGATAACTCTAGTGATGAATAAAAAACTAATTAATAATCACAAAGCTTGTTATTTATACGGAATGATATGAAATGACACCGGCTTATTTTAATAGTTTAGTTAATATCAACGATATAAACATTAAATTATAAAACCGTTTTAAACATTTTATATATTATGTGATGCCATTCAATATATCCAACATAAAAACGTATCGAAAATTATTTAAAATATGTAATATGAAAAAAAAAATAAACTATTTGTCTTGGAACTTTCCACGGGAATCAGCTATTTATTAGTCAATTTCTAATTAGAATTTAAGTAAATCATTATTGTATTCTATCATGACAAAAGTGTATTTTGTGTTAAAAGGATGTTGAAGATTATTTGCATTCATAGATTCTAATGAATAAATATATTTATATTTAAAAAACTGATATCTATACATACATATATTGTAAAGCAATATCTTTGGGTACAACTAAATTTGAATTGATTGTAATATGAGAATTTCCAAAAACAATACGCATTTATAGATTTAAATAATGTTTACCTAAAAAATAAGCTTGAACATGATATAAATCGTTGATTATTAGCTTAAATCCAACTCTAGATGTCTTTGGTCTATACATGATTTATACACAAGTTTTTTTTTTTAGATGAATTCGTTTTTTGATAAGAATAAAGATATGAATAAAGCTGTTTCCCGTCCCTATTCAAAGTATTCTTATACGAACTGGGGATTTTTCACGTTGGTCTTTGGCGCTTGAAATGCTGCACGGGTGAAATCTCTTTAATTTTGTTGTATGTTTTCTCGGGCAATTTGAATGCAAATGCGAGCGCTGCGATACTTTTGTATTTAAGATGTTAAAATAAAAGTCTTTGTCCGAAAATATTTATTACAGTCGTTCAAAATACAAATGCAAATTTAATGGCGTTTGCCAGTTAAATGTGTCCGCCACACTCGTATTGATTGAAAATTCACAGAGGAGAATCAAATTAAAAAGCGATCGGATAGTTTGATGGAATCACCTGTCAACAATTTATTAAAACTCGACCATTTGACAGCTTTCAAAATTCATCCACGTAATTTTAACAGCTGTCAAAACATTTCCGCATAGGGAAATTTTCATACACTGCTGATAATCGTACACATAGAAAAAAACAACCACAATATGAAAGAAATACAACAAGTTCGTGTGCAGTGAATGCATTTGCTGCAAAACCACCAGACATTGTAGCAATAAATAAAATATACCGTTTTATTACTCGAAACAAATATTCTTTTTAAATAAACTAATAATCTTTACGTGAATTACCGCAAACTATATTCCACACTAACATTGCGATGAGTCATAAACATAAAAACGTATGGAGGTTTTGTTATTTTAATGTAGTATTAAATGTTTACTGCAAATATTAGTATGGCTTTCATTTAATCTAAGTACACAATATTTAATTTATGCCATATAAGCTTAGGTATTAACATAATAAGATATTAAGGGGTAAAACTGTATATTATTTAACTAAATGGATTGTTGGTAGATGCTTTTTCTTATAAATGGTTTAATTAACAAGCCCTTCCTCAAAATACGTTGTAAGAGATAATATAATTTATAAAAATTTTAAATGGGTATTTTTCTTGTGTTAGTCATACTTCATTATGAATCTGGAATATTGTGTTAAAATAAATAAAATAAATATATTGTATAATTGTATTGATTCAAAATATAGTAAATTTGTCAATACAAGAACTTATAATTAGGTTGAAAATAAATTAAAATATGTAAAAAAACGGATTATAAAGACTAGATTAAAAGCAATAAAAAACCCAATCAATTTACGCAAGTTTCTACCTAAATATATTTAATAATTATATATTTAATAATATTTTTCTTTTTCCTTTTAATTTTGATTAAGTCGAGTGGTGAAAATAATCAAGCGATTTATATAGCGAAATATTTAATTAATGAATTAAGTATTAAATTGGTTGCGTGCTTGGCGTTTAATGATTAAAATTTATTAATAAAAGAAGTACTTAATAAAAACGTGATATTCTTTAATTATATAATTATTTTGATATCGGTTAGGTAAATTTTGTTTACCAGTAACGAGATAAAAACAAACAAGGTAATAACGTGTCCTGAGTGACCGCATCAAGGGTTAACATAATTTAAATATATCTCAAGGGATTATAAGTATATATAAATCCACTTTATGAAATCATCTTGTATCTGTGTTGGTACATTATTAATTTTTGAATTTTATTTTAGTCCGCAAGCATGGATTATGGTCGGTGTTCGTAACCCTTCATACTAAGTAATAGAGCAACGCCTCATAATGAAATGTTACTTCAATGAGACCGTAAACCCAAATTACCCACTGCGTATTACAGGGGAAAGAAAATTGAAGGGGATAGCTGTTGAAGTTATAACATTTCACACGAGAGATGTTTGCAAGGGATCCTGTTAAGCCCATATGAAAGTGGTTTGGCATATTGCGGCTACTGGCCATCATCAGCTCTCTAATTGGCAACATTTTTCTGTCTCACAAACTTCACCCTCTTCACAGCTAAAAAATGCCACGGACTTGGAGATCTGATAAATTGAGTGTTTTGCCCGTTCTCTTCGAAGCCATCTTCTCAAATGCTTAATCTTTGACTTCACACTCTGAAAAACTGAGCGAATATATTTTTTATAAAATTAAAAAATTAAGGCTTGATACAATTGCTTAAATCTACACACTGATGCACCTTCGCGTTTATAAATCAGAAGCTATGTTTGGTTTTAAGAAAAAAATCTTTTATCCTAGTTAATTGGATGCTTTTTCATCAGAATTTGGATACTCGCTTGATAAATAACAACGTCTACAATTCTTATGTACATATTTATAAAAGCTCTTTGAAATTACTGACAAAATACAACGAAAGACTTTCATCAACTTTATTCCTAGGTCCTAAGATAATTAAATATTTGTTTTAATCCAATTTAATATGACTTAATTTAAGCTTATGTAAATAATTGAAATATTAAGGTTTTTTACTAGTTTATTTTGATAATGCCAGATAAGATAAGAGGAAAGCCTCAATATCTGTTACAAAATACTTATTCCTGGTTTAATTAAAAATAATTACGAAAAAAATATTTTGCCTTGATACACCAATTCAACGTGACTCCCGTAAAATCCAATAGATTGCTCAAAAAGAATGACTCGAGAGTTGGGTGGCTCCGCAATTGAAGAATCTGGCCTTTAATGTAACAGGAACTCGAATTTGCATTTCCAGGTTAGCCCATAATTAATAAAAAATACAATATTTTCTGTTCAAAAAATGCATTATCAATATTCACATTAATATTAAATCTTACATGTATATACAAATATTTATATTTCAGCTAAAGTTTTAATATGCTTAACACTCTTGGTATTTTTTGACAAATTCTGTTTGTGGATATAAAAGTTAGACCTACTAAAGACTTTTTCAGAAGAAAGAATAATGTTGTAATAATATTATAACGAAGTAGTCAGGTATGCTCGATATAAACAAGGTGACGGTTGTTACTTATACCATTTGTCGCATTCGTCTAAAATTTTTCTGTGACCTGCCTAATAAAAAAGTCCTATATTTTTAACCTTCAAAATATAGTCGATGTAAATCTGGCAGTCTGCTTTTGGCCATTATCTTTGACTTTTTTCAAACACAAAGTCCCGACGCAAGTAATCACTCTAAATGTGCCTCCGTCTAAATTTGCGTCGAAAACGAGCAGTTTCATTAATTTCTTACTTTTTTCAACGACCAACCCCTGGGGGGTGAAATTCGAATTTTATCTTTCCACATTCCTGTGCCGCCTTAGTAATCTTCCACTTCGCTTTGCCAGGCTTCGATTGCTCTAGTCTTGTTTTTCGGCAAAGTGATCGTTTGTAATTAGAGAGCATGTCGTAATTTTTGAGAGGAAAACTATGCAAATGTGGTCGACTCGTCGGTAAACTTTAGAATAACCTTGCTTCACAAGTCATTCGAAGGTAATGGAAAATGCTAAACTTAAGAAATAAATATATCAATCTAACAATATTTAATTTAAAAAATGTTAAAACCCTAAAACAAATCATGAACATAAATAATAAGACCGATCCTTTTGTATTGCTACCCATATTTATTTAACCTTACAATATACAAATATAAATCATGTTTATGATTAGGTATATTAAATATCTAACTTAAATCATAAAAACCTATATTATAAAACAATTCGATTATTTATCACCCAAATTAAATTGTAATATTTTAATTTTATAATCTTTTTGATATAAATAAATTCTCAATTAAATCCTTAAAGTGCTTTTCATGCAAATTAATCAACACATCACATGTTATTAAATTTTTTAAAGAGAAATAAATTATGGATGTGGGCATAAATAATTCAGGGTAATAAAAATTGAGGCAAAACGCGTCCTGCTACCAAATTGATTGCGCGCCATCTCGGTTATGTGACGCTTAGATCAGTTTTGCTTTAAACACTGTGTTATGTAGACGCCTCAATTTTATAATACGACACAAAAAAACGAGCATAAATAGTAAAAATATTTATTTACAACTTTATAGGGTATTCAAAACAGTAGTGCGATTTTTGCTTCACCTATTATATGGTGAGTATGTTTTATAGAAATATGTCAATATTAAATTAATGATGATTATACTATGAAAAAAACTTGTAATATTTTGTTACACGGTAATCTGATCATCTCGTCCACACAAGTGACATTGTGTATATTTTTCATGTTCGAATACGTCACTGTGATGAAAAAAATTGGGATCATTAGTGTAGAGTCGAATGTGGGTAAATTTTCAGCTTCGTCATGAAGATTTTTGCGAGACCACCAAATAAGTAAGTACGCTTTTTCTTATGTGTGGAAAAGTGTCATGAAAAATTGCCTGAAACATAAATCAGATGAAGTATTGCTATACCGAGCCAGTGATGGTGATGATAATAATACGGGACGTATGATAATAATATCTTAACACATCACTGCAGGTGCACGCTGAAAAAATACATTATCTCTCATATTTCAAACGAAAAATATTATAAAAAATACCCTCGTATAATATACAAAGACAAGTGCCCCGAGCCTTGGCACTCTATACAAAATAAGTTGCCGAGATTTATTCCACTCTTTATAATACTCCATGGTGTGACTGCCTTATATTATATCGTCAGGCCTATTCAACCACACTTCATTATTAAATTATCTTCAAATTGTTATTATTACATATAATAAAACTCTATAATTATAATTTAAAATCTTGTCCCTATTTTTTTCCCTAAAAGAATTCATTTCATTCTGGCGGCTGAGAGTGATTACGAAGGAGATAATGTTTCGTTTTTTTTTTCAATTATTTTTTTATTTATTCAAAATCCTCCTCTAAATATGTGGAACGATAAGTATTGGATTGATTGTCATTTTAATAAATTGCTGATTTTTTGTTGCAATTTATTTATAGCAAGTAACTTCTGTACCTATAAGGTAAACTATTAAATTGACCGATATTGACAATAATTTTAAATGTTAAATCTACACATAAACATATAACTTTATAATTTATTTTTTGTCAAATCATACACAAAATTACCCTTATTATTTATTTATTATATACGACCTGGGAGGCTTTTTTGGAAAGGTTTGTAAAAAAATTGTAGACACAAAAACGTGTTAATTAATTGTCTCTCGGTGATCTGAACTAATACTAGTTAAAAAAGTCACCGAAAGAGCGACTCTGATCAATTTAATAATCGCCTCAGTATTTACCTTACCTTCAAAGAAATCAGAGTAAGCCTGAATCAAGGCTCTCGAACGGGATTTTAATAATATTATTTCCGATCTCAAATACATAATAATCAATCAAATCAATTAAAATAATTGATTCGATTATATTTGATGTGATTATTTAATGGCATATTAAATGAATTACATTTGTTAATTATATAATTATTCAGTTGTGATAGTTTAGCGTGTCTGCTTTCAATATGCGCACGTTTTTTTCACACAATATCAACGGCAATCTTTTTTAATCAAATAAAAATCCATATACGTGAATGTCTCTGAACATAATACAAATTCAATCGATCGAAGAATATTCATAGCCCCTTTCAATACCTTCTTTCTCAGATTGTTCCTTTTGATCACTCTTATTATCAATTTTCCTTTCATCACTTCAGGGACGAGGGCGTTGTTAAATTCAATACGATCCCTCGCTTAAGCAGATTAACTTCAATATTTATAATTGAAAATTATACCTCCTTAATGATTTTTTTATCATCCTTGAAAATACAAATCGATTTTCATTGGTGCACCATTATGTACGTAATTTATGGAAAATTTGAAGTTCGAATTAGTAGTGTTGCTAATTCAAAGCTGGCAATTTTTGAAAGTCTACGAATTGAATCCCATATTGTGAAATCTATGGTGGAAGGCAAAGTTTCACGTTAAATTCGATGCTATTATCTGTTTTATAGGCGGATGTATTAATCTGAAATATTGTGATCGCGTGCTCAACTCAATTGTACGCTTTTCCGTGTAACGCGTATACAACCTTAGCTACAATTAAAGCCTTAAGACCTCACTTGGCTATTAACCAACACCAGAAACGAATCCAATACATACTTGAAAATGGGATCAAGATAATATGATGCCATTAGGCAGACCTCACACACTATTTGCCATTCATTTTTTATCAATGTGGGAATAATTTAGGACGACCGAAAATCTTGACATACTATTTTTATTGAATGAAAGTGTTCTTCAAAACAATTTTTCTGTCAATCAATTTATTAATATTTTCAAAATAAATACCTTTGTAATCCATAATAATTACATTTATATGTATACGCTACTGCACTTTTTATTACCACCTATTGAATGAACAATTTTGACTATTTTATCATAAAATCGGGATTGTTCATTACCAAAAAAATTCACATAATATTTCTAGCACATAAACATGTTCAAATAAAATTTGAATTAAAACGAGTCGCAATACACAAAAAAATTAAATAAATTAAGTACATTCTACTAGAAAACCTTATTAAATTTACTCCCTGTAACTATACATACATATATTATCCAAGGTCTATACAAGAAATTAACAAAAACTAGCCAAGCTCTCTTTGACAAATAAATATTAATAATTTATTTTTATTTTATTTTATTGCAGTAGCATTACAGGAGATCCCAAGTCGCCGTGATGATACTGCATAATAACTAATGGAAATAAAATATGCAAATATTCAAGTCTGTTTTAGTTTAAAAAATGGAAAAACACAATCTGAATAATAAAGATAATTAATAAAAAAGTACACATTGATATTAGTGAAAATATTGGGTTATATAGTGTCGGTAAAAAATTCACAATTATAAAATAGTAATAGTCTTTTGTTAATGTATTTTAAATTTGGTTTTCAGTGCGTTCAGCTATTTTTATATACACATTCTGAATCAACCGCAGATACTAAAAAAATAATAAAATAAAAAAAAACTATTTATAAGATGATGAGATGAATTCCTCATTGGACATGTTTAATGTAAAATATTCGCCCCCGTTGGTCATAAATACTTGCAAATGCACAAACCTAATGACGTCCATCAACGAAAGCACTATTATTTCCATGCAGTTATTGTTGTGATGTATGATAGTATTTGATGAAGACATCCAATTATAATATATCCATCAAAAAGGAGACTTAGCACGCTACCTGCCAGCAAGATATTATAAATATGACTTAGTGTTTCGTGTTCACCACTCATCCGTACATATTCAGTGCCAACGCTTGCTGTCTGTATTGACATTTCCAAGCTGAGAATTTGCCAAGTAATGGATTCAACCAGCCAAATCTAATATAGAAAGAGATTTCGAACCGGATAAATTCATCATATCGGAACGAGTTTTCCTTTTGCACATGTGAATCTATACAAAATGAAAATTATTCCTCCAATACAACACTTACACAACTACTGTATACAATGATAATAGCTCTACTATTTTTTTTTAATTATTCAAATATTAAATAAATTATAGATATTAAATTCAGTGAGATCAGCGATGAATGCGGGGTAATTATTATTAGACGCACAATCAATGAAGACTCTTTTACATATTTAATATTATTGTTGTTTGTATCGATATTTCATAATTGTATCAATTAATTTCTAATTACTTTTTATTAGACTATCGAATCACATATTTATTCAAAATATTAAAGTTAGTCCTATGTTAAATATATTTTTTTTAATACTTTTTATTGTAATTTTTTTATCTTTTCCTTTTTGTATGTGTAAATGTAGCTAATAAACGATAGTTTGAGTACAATAGTAAAAGATCTATAATATTCCATACAATATGGACTGAAGAGTTTGATATTGAGATATCAATAAATAGTGTTAAAAAATATTTATTGAAGATTCCGTATTGTTAAGCTCTATTTCTAATGATTTTTCTTATGTGTTTGTTCTAAAAAACACCCTACAAATAAATAAATTTTGACCATGCACAATTAATATATCCAATCATACATTTTTCTTTTAGAGATCGAAACCTAGATGTCGATATTTTATAATCTTTTCAAGCATGTATTAGTTAATTATACCAAATTCCCATTCGTCCTTCGTCTTAAATTCCCAGGAGTAAAGAGTTTACTCTCCCTAGTGGTTTTTTCTCGAGTAATTTACTTTGCAACTTATCTAAATATACGAATAAGTCAGTTTAGATATAACTTATTAACAAGGTGGGTTAAAGCTACATTTTTTAAGATAATAAATATATTTAAGGGGTTTGCTTTATGTATTATTCCTATAAGAGAATGTAGTTATGTATATTTATGCATGATAACTTTTTATTTTTATTGCACGCAGACTCGGTTGTAAAATTGACCCTTTAAATCCATTAAAATAAAATGCATTTTGACAAACCAATTAGCCATAATTACCCCAGCATGGAAGGGTGAATTTGGTCATTGTTCCATTATTGCAAATCGAATGTAACGGTTTGGAAAAAAGCTCGGTCGCCTAAATAATCTGTCTGCCGGTTGCCCTAAGATGTCGCCATCAATCTAAATAATAATTCCTCCACCCACAGAAATCTCCCCCAATTAATTATTGTCATCTTCCACCCCGATTCACACCTCTTGAAGCGGCGCTACTTTTTATGCACCGTTTCAGGCAAACGCTATTTTTCTAGACGTAACCTTCACGATGACGTATTAAGGCAGAGATTTTCATCTCGCGAAAAAAAGTCATAAAAATATTATTAATTAAAAAAAACGTTTAAATTATTATTTTGCGTTTTTAATACATATGGGTTATTGAAAACAAAAATTGACAAATTACCTTTAATTAAAAAAAAGGTATATAGTAAAAAAATATATTTGAACAATTGTAATTACAATCACTTAAGACATTGAATTATAAAGTTACAACACAAATATATTATTTACACTGGCTTACTATGAATTTTCGCCGATTTTACAATTTTCAAAAGATATTTAAACTATTCTAATTGGTAGTGTTGTATGTTTTCTCTTTGATCTATATTAAGCTATAAATAATAGTCCACGTTTGTCTATTTTTTGCCATACTTTTTATTATTTTATATTAAGTACCCTAAATATCACATAAAAATGTTATTCTCATGTTAGCTGTGGGTTAAAAGACTTATATATTCTGTACATCTAAGCCTAATTCATAAGATGTTTTATATTATTACAATGTAAAATTCAAATTAAATAAAGAAATTGTTACTATGTGTCTATCATGAGATGAATATTTTTTTTTAATTAAATGGATTCTTTGTTTACTAAAAATGAAGTTAAATGCAAATATAAGATCAGTCTGTGATAAGCCTTTACATTATATTTACCTAAAAATGTATATTCGATCCATAACTTATATT
>JAGTTH010005033.1:0-39665 GCA_022606485.1 Agraylea sexmaculata | reverse complement strand
TTGAGTGATATTATTGAGTTATTGGTGAGAGGTGACATGTTCGATGAAGCTAGTGTAGTATTGGACAAGTTACGTTCAGGAAAAAATGTGGTCGGTGTTCCAAATACTCCACAGTCATTGATCGCTTATAGTAGAATGGCCATCACAAATAAAAAACCAAATAAAGCAGTTGTAAGTATACACACTCATATTAAATTTGTTACTTTGTATTATTTTTCGCCTGATTCTAGATTGCACTGTCATATTTATCCGAAATGGGTTATCCCGAGGTGATTGAAGAGTCGAAGAATATTCTAAGTCAATTATTACAAAAAACTCCCGAGGAAATTGTAGACATTGCCAAAACATTGAAGACTAACCAAATTACTGAATACAACTTCGATAGGGACACTGAGAATCTTCTTACTATTTACAACCAGTAATTGAAAATTTGTATTATTAAAAGATTATCACTCATAATTTTCACTTATATTTTCCTTTTAGGACGATAACCCCAAAGAAAAACGCTTCCGTTACTGATAGTATTACTAACACTTCAAGTAGCAGTGATTCTTCTGACAGCTCTGACGATGAAGCGGAGAATATGTTTGAAAAATAATTATTGTAGGTTAAAGTAATCTTAGAAATTCGATAGAATTATTATTTAAAGATTTAATAAAATTTCTAAATAAATACATAATTTGTTTTTATTTCATACATATAATAAAACAATATTGTTTTGATACATAAAATGTTTTGTTGATTGATTATAATTGAACATTGGAATAAACTCATAAACATGAATTAGTGAGTGAAATATTGAATAGACAATTTTTCATACATCATTGATGAAATGAAAAAGAAAATGGCAGCTCATATTTATGCTATAAAAGCTTATTTAAGTTATAAAAAAATAATTTAATATATGATGTAGTTTTTAAAATAATAAATACATATTACTCAGGGTTTTTTCTATGCTTAAAAAAATGGGTAATCATTTGTTTCAATGTCAAATATTCTGATATTTAAGTGTGACTTCCAGAGGTTTGGATTGTATTGTTGAATATTATGTTAGCATAAATTAAAAAATAATGGATTGGGTTCACTGTAATGGCTGTTTTGCTCAGCCAGAGCCGGGCCTGCCATTTTGTCTAACCAATTGTGGTCATATGTATTGTTCAAAATGCTTGAATATAAGAGCAAGTATGTACTTATAAATTTACAAAGCATAATTCCATGCACTATTCTTATTGATTTTTTTTATTGATTTCTAGATGGGTCTAAAGATATTTGTAAAATATGTAAGAAAGAGTGTACATATATACAGCTTGTACCAGAAGTAAGCATATTTTAATAAATGTTTTAGTTTGATTGAAATTAATTTTAAGAGGTAATGTAAAATTTAGATGAAACCAGAGGTAAAGCAGTATTTTAAGGAGCCGGATGAGATTCTTTCAAATCTAATTAATGTTATGGATTTTCAAAAACATCACCGTATGCGACTAATCGGTCACTGGATGAATGTGGTATGATTTTTTTAAATGTATTATTGCATATTAAATTATATTGATTCGTGAAAATTATTCTATTTAGAGTAAAAAGTATGTCAATGCCAAAGCGGAGATAAAAAACTTACGAGAAACCCTCGAAAAAATGTTGACCGAATTGAAAAAGTTGCATAAAGAAAACAAACATTTGAAGAATACTTTATCAGCATTGGGCAATAAAGGTAAATATTTGATTAATTATTTTTTTAATTAATATTTGACAATTTCGTTTTGTTATCAGATAAAACTCCCGTGTTTCGTACTCCCAATATAACACGCGTCTGTTCTTCAGTTGGGTCCAGAACAATGTCATCGAGGAGAGGAAAATTGGACAGCAATGTGAATATTAATTGATTTATGCTTTGATATAAGATGAGTAATATTTCCTAATTTTGTAGAGTATTCTATCATCAATGGGTTCATACAGAGGACCTTCGAATTTATTGACTCCAATCTCTATGTCAGGGGAATAATGCTGGAAAAACATACTTAATAAATAGTGGTAAAATGTTATATTTGGTTGATGAAAATTATTCTTTTTTTTGTTCAAGCGTATGTCTTTTTTTGTCGTTATGATTAAAAAACTTTCCAGTAACAAGATCTTTGATTTTAGTATTGAATGAAGGAGGTTCTCCTTTGTGGGTTAAGTGGTAAAGCATTGAGTTTCTTATTGTGTCTCATGGTTACATGGTTAGTAAGAATGTTACGGCACAACTTTGTCATAAACTATTGTCATGAAAGTGAAATCACACAAACAATTCATCTTTGTTATTGTCAACTCGTGTGTGTCTAAAACTACGGTTACGTGAATATGGTGCAATTTTCCCAAAATTATGAAACACTTATTTTGCTTTCGTTTGATGTGTGAAGAAATAAAATAAAAATATTTGGTAGTTAATACATTCACAGCAAGTACGAGGGTGAAGAGTCCTGTAGAATAAATAAGAATTTAGAGATTAATTACTATTAGTAGAAGTTACTTGTGCAAATCTCGATACATAGTATTGGTTAATCAAAGAACTGTTGCATGATTTACACCTTGATTATCGTCATAAAATACATTTCTTTTTATACTGGTTAGACTTAAAAGGATTAAAGGATTAAAGGATTAAAACAAAAAAAAAACAGAGAACAAACAAATGAGGTGAAAATTATCTAATTAAATCATGATATAAATGCAGCTTAGATATTGTTATTTATGATTTACACAAAATTACTAGATTTAATGTTAGCTACTCTAAAATTACTATTGACTTATACAGGGTGGACTTGAAATAATTGAGAATATTTTAGTGGGTTGGGTATCGAAGGAATAATTGACAAATATTAAATATAAAAAAATAATTAAATTATAAATAGTGCTTTTGGAATCGAGTTTGGTCCAACATCTTGGTATAAGCTGTTTCTGTGAAGTACTCAGTAGTGACTTTTACGTGTGTATTGTGTCTGTTATACGTCAATAATATTATTAATATTTTTTTTTATTTTTATTTTGTTAAAAAAATATTTAATAACTAGTTCACCCGCCACAAGTTGTCCTGTATGACGCATGTTTAATTCGAAATAACAAACATTTTTAAATAAGCTGTAGCAATCTGGACCATTTTGATGGAAATTATTAATATAAAGTTCAATATAAAATATCATATAAAAATCAATATCTAACGTCATTACATGTACATTTATCACAATTCTACCAATGTGAATATACTGTATGAGTAAAGTGAAATATAGAAACTGTGTTAAATAAAAAATTAAACTTGAACCAATTGTGAATCTAAACAATTCTCGAATCCTCTTGAACACACATAAAAAAGTTCATTAAAATCGGTCCAGCCATTTTGGAGGATTTCAGTGACAAACACACGCACAGAAGAAATATAATATAATTTGCGATACTCTACCACACCCAAAAATATTGTCAGTTATTTCAAGTCCACCCTGTATAAGCTTATAGTAATTAAGGGTGAATCAAAAGTAACAATATCTCTGATTAATTTATTTAATAAGACAATCTTCACCTCATTTGTTTGATCTCTATTACTTATACTATACTATTATTAAAAAGAATGAGTTGGAATTAGTATTTAGACTGTTTTGGTTAGTCATTATGGATTTTGAAGAATAATAATAAATTGTCACGCGAGTCTGTAGAAATGCTGTATGCTAAAAAGAAAACTATTTTTAAACAAAGGTATAATAATACATAGTAATCGATATAACTTTTCATTTTTGCAATGCACGCACTCAATTGAACAACGTGCTGTGCAAAAAGACATTCTGCTCCACTTTTTTCACGGAAACCGCAAACTGTCGACAGTCTAAATTGTGTGAACGGAAGAACGATGCCTATATTTTGTATATTTTTTTGCATACATAGCCTCAATAAGTGTAACGTTTGGTTGTCCTCTAAATATCGCTTAGCGATAAAGAAAAAGCTTTTTCAAGTGTGATTTTATCATTTTTCAGTTGCCTAGTATGAACCATATGATAATTTTTTCATTCGACTATACAGTTTTTATCTTCATCTTAGTAATTTTATTAAGTATGGTCGTGACACGTCTGAGTTTCGAAAGAGTAGATAAAAAGTACCACAAAACAATGAACACGAGCGAATTTCACTCTCTCGTCTCAAGAACAATGCGACAAGACACACACATTATATTATATGTTGAAATATTACCCAAAAACTTACACCATACAGGGTTGTAAATGTAAAAATTAATGAATATCCGTATGCATATTTCTTATTAATCACCGAGGTGAACTAAATTCCCACAAATAGCTATGATTTGTAATATCGCAACTTAATGTGACCATTCATAGTTGTTCGTGAATCATCTCGTTAGATATCTAAAGTTTGAGTGATAAATAATGAAGACAAATGTTGTAAAATGAAAATTTAAATAGCGTGGCATAGATTAGGTATAAACGAGTAATACATAACTAAGTTTTTAGAACTGCAACCATTAACCACATAATGAATGAATGTTGAGATGAATATGATTTTTTTCATTCTTAACGTACGTTCGCCAAATTAGATATAGGTTAATCATAGATATAAACATTAAATATCGCATTGCATATAAATAATTCGTGTCAATTTCGTTAAAACCCGTGTTGTTGCACTCTTCTCTACTATTCCATAAAGGCATAAGTGTGTCTCCCTCACTCAACACATTTCTAGTGACCACTGAGAGTGATTGTGACAACATTTTGGCGATTAAAAAGCAATAATATTTTAAACATCTTAAAGATGTACTCAGCGATAAAAACTTAGCCTAGATGTATTTGAGTGTATGTTTGAGTCCATATGACATGTAGTAACAATGCATTTACCCATTTTACTGTGAAATATAACTGAAGATATTAAGAGAGATGTTTACAGTATAATATTTGCCAGGTAACTGATGTTTTTGGCTACTTGATCTAACCTAACCTAACCTAACCACGTATTTAGCCACTCATGCGATAAGTAATCTATGATTCCAATTAAATATTTATCTACCCTCTTATATAGGTTTATTTTAAGGAAACCGAAGAATCTACTGCTACTGAAAAAAGGCCTGACAATACTTCGTAATTACAAGACATACTAAAAAACTAAACTTTTAAACAATAACATTTTGGCGGAATCAAATTATAATTTATAAACTCCCATGATGCGTTAAACCTACTCACTCTAAACTCTTTTTAATAAAAAAAGCATATTTAAAAATTAAATAATTTGTTGGTAGTTTATAAGAAGTCAATGCAATATTTTCATGTTCACTTTTTGTGTCATTTGGTGATTTGAATGAAAACGAGTGAACTTAGTAAAAAAATGCACTATAGAAACTCTTTTGGTTAAGTAGAAGATTTATTTGTAACATTGTTTTTCATGCAAACTGTTTAAAGTGTAGGTGCCTTATTTTTGATGAAACATGTGAAAAATTAAACAATATGAAAATATGACTTCGCTGTAAGCAATTTTCATTCATATCAAATTGTTTTGAAACCGCTAACCAATGTGAGTCTTTCGTGAATCACACATGTGTAGTATATAAAAACTTTAATGTATGATACGGTAATTATGATGATCACAAGTAGATATTAGCGATGGACCACCACAATACGTGAGTCTCGAAACCGAACGGGGACATTATTAAATCTGTGCGGTTTTGGATAGCTCTCCCACGACACCGATGAGCGACCTATCTTAACCTCTCAATTATCTTGAATATTGGCACAGTTTACAATCGATCGAGTACAACAATTGTGACAATCATACGCGAGAAGAGAAGTAGATTCATAGCGGTTTATTCGTACTGGTAGTAAATTCCCAGTATAAGTAACTGTAGGTGGAGTCACAACTGACAAGGCATTAAAGTAATCACCGCCGCTCGGCAAATAACTAAAACTTAACTATTTTTCCTATACTGTCTAACAACGCCTGTCAAACGGTAATTTGCCAACGTCTCACTCGTGACAATTTGCTTTCAACAATACGCGATGCGTGAATATTACACCGATTGAGTCGTTTGCATCTAAGGGGATTTGTAAGTGAGGACAGGAAGATTAAAAGCAACTGGACACAGCTCTCGGGTTACAGCTATCCAGGATAGTAACTTAGGAATGTAGCTCCACACCACAATAATTACACCGCTAATTATGTATCGGCGCTAATGAAGACCATACAAGACATGCCAATACTACTATTATAACAGTATTCTAGTACACCTTACCTTATCTTTCATATACCACTAAATAAATCACCCACACGGTTTCAGCTAACTCAATCTCTATTATGAAAATAATCCCAAGTCTGCTCCATATTATGAACTGCAATAAAATTAAACAAAATAACCAACCAACCCATACGATTAATAAAATATTAACCTCATAAACATAAGATATCGCATGAATGGCTAAATTCGTAATAAGTTCAAGTAAATCAAGTGGCCAAAAACATCAGTTACCTGGCAAACATTATACTGTAAACATCTATCTTAATATCTTCAGTTATATTTCACAGTAAAATGGGTAAATGCATTGTTACTACATGTCATATGGACTCAAACATACACTCAAATACATCTAGGCTCAGTTTTTATCAGTGAGTACATCTTTAAGATGTTTAAAATATTATTGCGATTTAATCACCAAAATATTGTCACAATCACTCTCAGTGGTCACTAGGAAACGTGTAGAGTGAGGGAGACACACTTATGTCTTTATCGAATAGGAGAGAAGAGTGCAATAATACACGGGATAAACAAAATTTCACGTATTATTTATATGCAATGCGATATTTAATGTTTATATCTATGATTGGAATGTTGTTATCTAATAAAATAATATTTAATAGTGACATTATGGTAATGACTATAAAAGAGCGTTAAGCGTTTTATGCCTTTTTTAATACATATTTTAGCGATAACTTGTTAAATGAAACATGTATCATTTATGAAGTAAATAAAATGACGACACAGATTTCTCCAGATGGGTAGCGATCAATCACACCTGTACTTAATTGAGTTTATTTAAGGTCCACGTTTGTGTGTATAGTTTAGCACGGCCCTGTTCATAGTGGGCCACTCTTCAAGTTATTATAGCACGTGAATGCGATTGAATGATAAGAGGCTCAAAGTTGGAAAAGAACATGCCGAGATAATATACATTGAAATAGAAACACATCCAGTCACTCACTCATATCCAACGCATTATAAATAAATCTATTTCCGATATACTTTACGCGTGTACTTTCTATTTCCACTCTTCTCCGCAACACTTTTACCATCTCTACACGATATAGAAAATTCCATTGTCGTATGCGTATTGAGATTTGTGGGAAATTTGAAATGTTTATGCGTATACAAAACGTGTGATCAACGTAAAGTGGGAAATTACACGAGATCGATTACCGTAGTTATAACAACATTATTATGATTCGTTTATCGTCAGCTAGTAAGAATAATCTGAGTAAAAATTTCCACCTATGTGTAAAGTTTGACTTCAGATCAACAACACCAACCAAAAACCAACGAAGATTTGTGTTTGAAATGTATATTATGGATATCATTTTAAGCCAGTGTTATTTTATTTATTTATTTATAAACGCTTTTGAGAGGGTTTTACACATTTGTTTTTTTAGACACAACAATGTGTTAATTAATTGTCTGTAGGTGATCTTAATTATTACTAGTTAAATAAGTCATCGACAGAGCAGCTCTGCCCGACTTAATAATCGCCTCAGTATTTAACTTACAATCCAGGAAATCAGAGTAAATATGGATCAAGAAGATCGACTGGGATTTTATTTAATATTATTCTCGATCTCCCAGTTGTAATAACCGATCAAATCGATTTAAAAAAAATGACTTTAGCTGGATTCGAACCCATACCCAGAGTATTTATAATCACACGTCTTATATTAAAATATTTTTATTACCCCATGTTCTTAGTAACTAACTTTTCAAATAATCTAATTTTTTTATATATAAATATGGTAGGTACGATAAAAATCCCAGAGTTCACAAAATTATATATGCGTAAACTTAAACTAGGTTAAGGTAAGATATTACTATTTTAATCACTTTTTTATATAAATCTTGCACGAGACGCTTTCGCTGATTTTTATATTTTTTCTCAATATTCCATTCATAAATAAAAGTTCATTCGACATACATAATATGTAGTTATTCTTAAAATGTTTTAATTTTACGACAATCTTATATGTTCACTTCAAAATACAATAGTAATCAGTCATCGCAATTAGATCGAAGAAATTCTTGTATATTCAAACATTAATCATCTCTGGTGAATGTCTTAATTAAGATTGTCAGATAATACAGCGTTTTTCACCAACAAAAAGTGAGATTTTGTTAACTAATTGATGTGGTTTGGGGGCGTGTGCATTTCCCTTTCTACGATATCTGTTTCTTGAGAACAACATTTGTATTGTTCTTTGAATGTTTTTTTTTAATCGAAAATGACCCTGACATTGAGAATTAATGTGAGAGAACTTTGGCTCTCACTCTCTACAGGGGACGTATTTCGTTTTTATACGCGGTGAATTATTGGCATTGTTTTCTAAATGAAACAGTTTCTGATCTTAAAAGATAAAATTCACATTTTCTTGGTTTTATCATTTTCAGTCTTGCTCTTGAAAATTCTTCTCCCTTATTTTTTGTTGTCGTCGTCTTGCTGTATTTTTCTTCATCGAAAATTCCTCCTTGTCCCAAAACTCAAAAAAAATAGATTGTTTAAGCATTTGCATATTAGGAACTTAGAAAGAGTCCTAAACCCAGATCAAGTAGAAAAATCTTATTTAGAATCATCCATTTTACAAACATCAAAATAGAGGCTTTAGATAAATTTTAAATATTTTCATAATTAAAAACTACTGAGAATCTACCTATCAGCATAATAGGTCAGGGAATAAGGCGCGTGGCTAGAAATATTATGGTTCAAATACCGCTCAAGTAAAAAAAAATATCGGTTATTATAATTGAGAGATCGGGAATAAAATTAATAAAATCCCGATCGATCGTCTTTATCCAGGCTTACTCTGATTCCATAAATTGTAATGTAAATACTGAGGCAATTATTAAGTTAAGATCACAGACAGACAATTAATTACCACCTTGTTTTGTCTAAATAACTAAAATTTGTAAAAAAACCTTTTGAAAACTCCCTCAGAACGTATTTAAATAAATTACATAAAATAATTAACTCGACTTCTCCAGCGTATAAAATCGTAAGTGCAAAAAATCTGTATGCTCTTAAGTCTTTATGGAACTGAGCCATATATTGTATGTATAAAATGTATGAAACGTCAAAAAATGTTGATTTTCAATAATTATTTAACCTATTAAGTGGGACTTTTTCGAAATAATAAAATAGTCCTATTTGACCGGCAACTAATGTAGATTCATCTATTATAACACATTTCATGTCTATGTCAATAGAAGGTAATTAATCGTAAATTGTTATATTTTATAAATAATAATTAAATCGAACGACACGCGACAGGCAGTGTTACCATATGAAATATGTGGCTCAGTTCCATAAAGACATAAGTCGAATTATGTCGATTCAATTTATGTTCAATGAAATAAATATTGAATATTATATTAGTGATGAAGAGATATTTTTGTGAAATCAGTTGAACCAATCAGAGATTTTACATACTTTAACATTATATCAAACTGAAATAATTCTGAAAACATGAATTAACCTCGATACACCAATCATTTCAGGCAGGTATATGAGTTTTGTTTTAAGTAAAGCCTCATCAAATAAAGAATACCTCACTTAACTATTAAGATCTGCTTTGTAGACTATTGTTTCGTACATAAATCAAATTAATTAAGAGTCATACTGCAGATTGATGGAGTGTAGTGATAGTGTGTGTGTTGTTGGATTCGTCACGTTATTGTTAACGTTAACGGAGGGCAAGGCAAGTAAAGATAGCTTGGGATAGATAGTTATTATCTGGTGTGTTCCGTCACCGTAGTTAATTAGTTTTAGTGGATGGCTAGCTTCAAGCTTTGTGCGTATGTCGGTCGGCATAAATTTGGTATACAATATATGTATTACTATCTCTTATACCGTATCGCCAACTTAATTGCTCTGACCATTTTGCACACACTTTCAGCAAAAAAAAAGAAAGCCTTGGACACTGGAACACTTTTATTATGTATTACAGCTTTATTGGAAAACTGATTTAGAAATTGTACATAGAACGATCCTACGTGATTTGAATAATGCACAATTAATATTTTTGTGAACCAAAAAATCATCTTTTCTACCAGACAATACCTTTATTCAAGTTTGCTTTAATTTATTATATTAATGATTCCTTAATTATCAAGTCGAACAAAGCTCTTATTTTGACAAACCCTATGTGAAACTGTTATATTTAAATTAAGCGAAATTAATAAAAACATCTTGGGTGTATAATGAAATAAGGTTAAATAAGTTTAATTTTACATAAACCACTGGTTGGAGTTCAAAATCTGAAAACGGCTGGATGGTTGTTTTTTTTATTATTACGTGTATTTAAAAAAAAACAATTCAATGTTAGAGTTATTAATTATACTGTAATAAATAGTTATTTTTAATCAAAGAATGGAGGAGGTTTTGAATTATTTTTCAATTTTATTTATAAATACATATATTGCTGTATCGTACTGCAGTACCACTAGAGCATTACGGGGGATCCCAAGTCGCAGTGATGATAGTGCAGCACTTGTCAGTTGGAACATGGAACATAAAAATAAAAATTAAAAGAAGAAGAAAAATATAAAAAAGATGGAACAATGAAAAAAAGGTTTTAATAAGATATAGATAAAAAAAAATTTGCACGCTTTCCGTATACATAGAGATTGAACAGATCATTATCTGTCCCCCTAACAGACCAATGTGTATATAACTGATATATTTATTTTTAATATAAATAATTATAGTATATATACAACTGGGTGATTATATACTTTTACTACTAAGAGATTACAGTTTTTACGAATTCTTAAATTGATTTTATCGGTCAGTGGGCATTATTTAATTTTACTATTAAAATAAACATGTTATTTATCTCTACAAAACGGATATTATCGATGTTTTGTATTAATAAAGATGACCTAGTATCTTATATTTGGTACCATAAAAATTAACCAATCAAAATTTAATGCAAACATGGACATATAAGTTCAGCTTCCTGTTTTCGCTCTTTTCGATGCCGACTTTCGATTTTTAACATATTCTTTTCCCACAAACGAATACACAAGACAAAAAAAGAAGTACGGTGATTCACGTATTCGCGGTCGTTAAATTATAACCGAAATGGGGCAATTAAAACGAATCGTTAATTTGCTCGCAAGGGCTATTTGCTTGTTTTTGTGGCGAAATTATTGAAAAGCTTACAAGATAACTGTGTTAAAATCATCTTGAAATGTCGATTGCCAATATGAAAACAGTTTCTTGTGGGTGGTCGATAAAGATATTTTTAGTATCGTACTTTAGTTAATTGGCACCGTAACATAATAATCATAAAAAAATATCCGGATCAAAAATAAACCGGTCCAATTTAAATAAGTCTAGTCAAGTGACATCTCAATTCTAATTCATTATTCGACATGTTGATTGGCAAACAAAACTCAGTAGTGAATACTCCAAAAACAAAATATGTTCTTATATTGTGTATTAGACAAAGTGAAAGCAGTCCAGCGTTCCTTAGTATTTAAATATTAGTTTTGATTAATGATTGTTAGATTAGTTACACCGATTTTGATTTATGGAAAGACAGAATTGAAAGCAGTTTATTGACTTGTTTGCTGGGCTGGTTGTTATACTGATTGATTTATTTCGAGTGGAATATCGACATACACAGATTAAATTGTATCGCCATGTCAATTACACTGTCTTTCATGTTTTAGATTAAGTTACTAACTATTATAATGGGAATTAATTTATAGCAGGTGTGAAATTAAAAAAATATTAGCCGTCACTTTTAAAATTATCGCCTTGAATGAGTTGCCACATTTTTTCATTCACAATGGGAACAAACATTAAACGGATAATTTATAAAATAGTTTCGAATGGGCGTATTTATTCAAAATAAATTAAATTATTAACTTTAATGATGCTGAGGGCGGAGATTTATCTCTGATATTTATGATATGATTAGAAACAATCCATAAAATAAATTCCTATAGGTATTAGCAGGTGTTTAAATTGATGAACAAAAGACGCTTACGTTATACGAAACTACATTATATCGATGGTTTAGTGGAAAATTGATTTGTGCCAAATTTTTTTGTTCTGAAAAAATATTACAAATTTACCAAAAAAAGTGACAGTCAATATACATACATAGTATTGTGATAATTTATGGACAAACAACAAGTGTCCTTTAACTCAGCGATATAATTCTTGAAATATACTCTAATATTTATGTTATATGCCCCTGGGGACTTTTTAGAATATGTTTCGAATTTGGTATTTAGACACAATATGTGTTAATACATTCATCAATTTTAACTATCGGCGATCTATCTGTTTAAGTACTATAGTTACGTAATAAAAGCCATACAATCCAGGAAACAAGAGTAAGCCTGGATCAAAACGATCGATTGAGATTTTATTAATAATATTTCAGATATCCCAGTAGCAATAGCCGATCCAATATTTTATTATGATATATATAATATTAATATATTTATAGCCATATGCCTTATCACACGCTAGTTTAAAAATGCCATCTAATAATTCATAGAATGTGTATTTTCAGTCGGTCTCGTTTTTATAAAAGAGTGGCGCTGTTTCCGTGCTCATAAATCACATTCTCCACTAATTTTTCTCTCACATTTAATTGTTAATGAATTGAATGATGTAGGTGATATAATTAAAGTCGGTCATCGCTCAGATGGACGTTTTGTTAGAAATCGCATCGGTATGAGATGAGGAAGAATCAGCCATTTGTGACCGTCTCAAGATAAGAGCTGATTAGTGACGCTTTATAAAGAACACGCTTTATGTATTTCCATTATTAACTACAAAAACATTGTCTCGTATTTCATATCTATTCAATAAACTCATATCTTAACGATATAGGCTTAACCTACATTTCACCTTCATCTGAACGCATTCTTAATTTAATTATCGGTTTTATTTTATTACTGACAAAGAAAACAGTTACATATATTTATAATATTTACAAATACAATATGTATATCTAGGATTTTAAATGGTAAAATCACTCTCTCTGAATTAGTGATTAAAATGCCATTAAATAGCGATTTAGAAATGTATGAATAGTTATGTAATTAGTAAAAACTATGATTGATTAAGAATCATGTAGGGACATTGTCAATAAAAAATGGGAAAACAAACAGTTGATCTATAATAAATAATAACATACTGTAGATGAAGTGTCAATAAATTATTTTAATAAAATTCTGCCATTGGTTAGTTAATTTTTTACATGATGAACCTTGCATTAATATATATATATATATATATATATATATATATATATATATATATATATATATATATATATATATATATATATATATATATATATATATATATATATATATATATATATATATATATCAATTGGTGATTAAATTAATGTATATTTTGAAAATTTTAAATAACGACTAAATGTATTTTAAATAAAAGTTTCATTTTAATATTTTAATAAAATAATTTAATTGAATAGAAAGTAGTTTATCTAAAAAAAAGTGAATTGTGCAGAATGATTGTAAATGCAGATGCTCTATGTGTAAATGAGCAAATAGGCATTTTCTCTAACCGCTGAATGGAAAACAAATGTTTTCACCGATCCAACAGCTTGTTAAGAGCAACATTGTTTAATTTAATCGTTAAAATATTGGGGATTTAAAAGTTCAGCAACAACAATGACAGGCCGGGAAGAAGTATATTATTTTTATGCAGCATTGTGCGTCAGAAAGTGTGTTAATGTTGCGTGGTCCAAGTTCAAGAACAATGCATCGGAGAAGGTACATCATATTATGTATCTTCTTTTTTGTATTTTTTGCGACGAGCCACAATGGCAATTTTGAGGGTTTGCAAATATAGGTACACGCCTTACGAGTATCTCATTTCAACGGCCTGAAAAAATGTATATACTTTGTTCGAAAGCATGTGGAGAAAGTTTGCTCGCAGGCTGTATATTCATTAAAAAGGTTCCGTATTTACGGCAGGCAAAAATATATATTTATACGACCATGTCCAATTTGTGGCCAAAGATGAACATTCTTCAATGATCGATATGCGAGTTTTATCGATGGTCGGCACTTTTAATGCGGCCCTTCATAAAAAATTTCTCCTCAGATATTTTCATCACATGGTCAATCATTCAACATATTATTTTGTCATGGAAAACTATATTAATTCAATGTAAGGCAGTATTTTGTTGTCTTACTTTTAAAGATTTCAGCTAATAAATATGTATATATATATATATATATATATATATATATATATATATATATATATGTATTTAACAATTAACATAATGTTGATGATTTTAACACAACAGTGCAGTAAAAATCTTATACATTATAGTTAATTAATCAGCAAGTAGATGAGACATTAGATTTTTTTTTTAATTAGTTAAGGGGTATTATTATTAGATTACTATATTTAGAAATATATATTTTATATATAGAAAAGTATCGTATTGTGAGAATTATCAGTGTAATAAATAGCTACAAATATTGCGGTTATGGGTTTAAATAAATCGGCTATTGTGACTGGCAGATCGGGAGTAATATTAATAAAACCATAGTTATATAATCGCCTTGATTTAACTTTGTGACATGTATTATGAAAATAAATAAATTATAAAGCCTTTTAATATATCTAATGCATTTGATTTTATTTGTTAAATAATTTATTAAATACCTTCCTTATACAGAATGTCTCAACATGGGTAGAAAAGATATATTTTAAAGAATGCATATTTAGTTGGGAAATTTTGATAGAATAATAAATTATACATGTGGGAATTTTCTATGGAACAACATTTTAATAAATCTCCTCGGCTTACATGGAACAATGGCATAATTTATTGCACTATAAATTCCTCATTCTTTTTTTTGCGACTTTTATTTTGGATAAAAGCAATAGAAAATAGTATTATAGAATATATATTGGTTGGTGGATTTTTTAATAAATTCAATTTTAGACGTACCTATATAAAATCGGGAAAAAGTATAATTATTTCAAGTGGGATGCAGTAAAGTAATCAAATGTATGGAAAATATAAATTTATTATTGATTTGTCCCCTCTTCATACAAAATACAGTTAGTATGTTTACGATACATTGATATTGTTTAAAAAATACGTAATTTGATATATGCATGCTGGTTTTATGGGGCATATAAATAATGTTTTTTTATTGCAAGGAAAAGAGAGATTATTTTGACGTGTGTTCATGTGCGTTATTAAAGGTAACGAAGATCCGGAGTTGTGGTTTTTTTCACGTTGGGCTGACCCTTGGTTCCACCTGTGATTGTATCCATTAAACGAGTCCATACTCACGATGCAAGATGGTAAAATGGAAAGTGATCTGGTTGTTTCGGTTGTGTTTTCGGCACACGATCTCTCGCCTCGCCCAAAAGGGAAAATGTGATTTTTATATGTGAGTGCACCGAAGACAATTTGGCGCCTCGATTAGCGGTGAAAGCTGACCATTGTTGTCGGCCATTGCAACTTTAATACAACAGCGTTTATTATTTATTGATTATATTATAATACAAAACGATCACTTTCATCGCGGTTGCTTGGCATTTTACAAGTGAGCAGCTTTTACTCTAAAGATTGACTCTTTGTAGAGCGTCTAATGAAATTCTATTGTATTGACCGCGCCCCACATTATATGCACGGAAGCCTGTATTTATTAAATCTGACATTATTGTAGTATCTTATCCTATGCCAATTTTACCATCGTAAATTGCTTATTAAATAAATTAATACACAGTATATCGTTGTACTGTCAAAGCTTTGGTACTTGTTACGTTGTGCTGTCAAATCTTTTGGTACTTACACCATTTTTCCAGCTTTCGGTATTTATTACACCAGATTACGAATAATGAAAACACTACACATCACACAGTTTCTTCACTTTTTGTTGGTTTTAACAACTTTTCGTTCATTAAATAACATTCCGAATTCTCTTGTTTCCAAAATAGAAATATATTTTATTTAACCCACAATTAAAGAAAACGTGTAACAGTTATCGTTCGTTTGTAATTTTTTATGTATTTCGGTTATTGAAAAAATAATTTTGCACTCGTTAAAATATTATATATTTTGTTGATAGTGTTGAATTATGGGTGAGTTTCCATAATTTTAAGAAAAATATTTGTTGTAATTTCCGCAGTATTTTTATATTGTGCACAGCTGTATAAAAATTGTAGAAATTACAACATACAATTTTATTATATTATATATTCCTAATAAAATATATTTGACAGATTCTTTTGCACTACAAAAGTTAACATTTAATTTTAAAATAAATAATAAAATTCATATTTATATTGTTGTCGTTTGGTTACAATTTTTAATTTAGTTCAAATATTGTTTTACAAATTTATTCTACTGAATATTTTAGACTTTTGGGGTTAAACACTTTATAATTGTATGGGATTGAACATAAAAATATAACTATTTTCGACCGTTTACAATATTCTCATAATCGCACATTTGTAAAAATATATATACGAAATAAAATAGTATGTGTTGAATTATATGTAGATTCGTCATATTACTTTAAAGTAAAGCCGACTTTACTGTAAATTACTGTTATATGTGAGGTACGATAGACAATAGTATTGGAATTTTTATAACATTTTAATTGTCAATGTATGACACAACCGAATTATGTTAATCAAAAAGACAGTTAATTTTACTGTCCTATTATACACGTAAAGTCGCGATCATACTGACCATTGAATAATAAAAAATTACTAATTTGTATTGAAATATATCATATATTTTGAGATGTACAATTAAGGAAAATATTTGAAATAAATTAGGAAAACTTGTGATAATTTAAATGGACATAATTAATTTATTTTATATATAAATAATACAAAAGTGTGGTGTGAATGCATGAATGACGCACATAACGTAACAAGGATATAACCTGACCTGAATCTCAATCACATTATTCACTATTCATTCAACGAATATAATTTGTTTCATCATAAGCCTGTTTTCGGTTTCTTTCACCTCTTTCATCTTTCACTGTACATTAGTCACTGATAAACAAATATTAGTATTACATAACATCAGTAATGGAAGATCCGTATTTCGAAAGTGAATCTCAATGATTCATCTAAGAAACCATCCAACCGGATCCTGGGTTTAACGTGTTGACGATAATTGACTCGGTTGATGTGACATGCCTATGTATTGGTTAACAAATAATAATAAAAAAATAAAAAGTCAACTAATATAAACTCTATAATTTATAAAACATATATCCTTTCAAATATACATTTATAATGTTTCATATATTCATACATATACACACACATACATATAATATGTACATATATAAAAAAAAATTACAAGTAAGTTAACTCACAATAATTATTATTTATTCATTGGATGCGTTTGTTAATTTATTAACCGATTAATGAAAATAATCACCGATAAGAGATTGTTATAGGTTTTTTATTTTGCTTCAAAAAATATTGACTATTTTTTTTTCGAATTATCTAAAAATATGATGATAATAATTGAGACATAAAAATACCTATTATTATATGATTTTTAAATAACTGGAAACGATTAGAATATAAATAAAAAAATTGTATTTAATAGAAATAATCCTGAAAACATATTTGCCTTATCAAATTGCTATAACTATTGCATAACAATGGTGTAAAGAGTTATTTTCCTGATTATTTGAATGTTTAGACGTAAATTTGATTGAATAATAATTATTTGCATTTGTTCATAAAATGTATTATCGCGTTTTGTATAAAAAATTTAAAGGATAAGTAACGCAAATAAACTTACAACCTAACAGTTATCATCTTTAAAATATAATGAATATTTTTCAAATCAATGTATATATTTTTGTTTCGTCACTCAAATATATTATTAAATGACTGAATATTCAAATGAAACAAACAGATTGAAGCTCTTTTAAGTGTCCAAGGAAAAACCTCATTGTATAATAATTTCGAAATATATATGATTTTTTAAGAAAAGGTATTGTTGCTCAATGTTGATGTCACATTTTTGTAGTATGTAACGAACAGCAGTTACACCACAATGTATTTATCATTGTTTTTGACGAGTCGCACTCTTTGTATATATATTTTTAACAGTAAAGATAACAAGCCAATGTGGGCCAACAAGATCCTTTGTTTGCCTCTTTAGTCATACACGACAATATCGAGAGTGTTTTATAATCAGGACAAGGTGAAATGAACACTGAAAGGTTTTTCCACATGTTACTTTTTGTCACAGACCACAACGAGGCCATTCATTGTTGACGATTTCGCTTTCGGAACAAGTCGACTCATATTCAATATTTTTGCATTATGTAAAACGGTGACATTTGTGTTTGATCATATTTATATAATATATAAATTGTGTTACAGTTTATAGAAAAAGCGCATTTTGATTGATTTTGCCTTGAAATAAACACAATTTTGTTCAAGATCAGCATTAACGGGTTCCTGTAATTCTAAACATGTGTACCTTGACTTTTTTAACAATGATCAAGTGTATGCGGGCCAGGTCTAATATTATGGTGGTTATGGCCCTGTACATTTTGTTATGGTGATGACGGGTGGTCCTAGGATCGTGTTTCAATTAATTATAAATTTATAGATAGTAGCTTGAGGCAAGTCATCCTGTGGGTCTCCATATAAAAATGTTACATCACTAAATACTTATTGTTAATAGATTCAATGTATTATATAAATAAGCTTTCCAATTGATTACGATTGATTGTTCGATTCAAAAGTAATAAATAAAAATCACTCAGTAGAATTTATTTATTTACATACACATATAAAAACGCATTGGATTATCTGTAATCGTAACCTTACAGATAATCCAATGCTTTAAGTATATAATAGCACATACAAATTACAGCATACATGATTATTAATAAGTAAGTTAAAATTATGACATTAAGATAATAAAATAATATAACAATAATAAATAAAATACAATAATGTTAATGGCTTGACATTTACCGTAGCTGGTTATTTGACTGAAGGGTCTTTTAATGATTTCATATTTTACCTTTTTCACAATTTGCACCATGAAATGCAGACATGGCGCCAACGTAAAAATCGATTTATTTTATTTTGGACTGTAAAATGTCGATTAAAAAATATATAATGTCTAAGTAATATGTACCGAATAATTATTTTTTATTTTTTGTTACTTTTGGTATATTTGTGATTCATATTATTCCACAGTTTTTATATACTTATTTAATAGATTTTTGTGTATTGATGGGCAATATAAACATTTACTTATTAAAAAGTGGATTTTATTTATTATGTTAATACTTTTTAAATAAATTGTATGGTGATTGTGAATAAAAATACAAGCGCTTGGAATTTAAATTGATTGACAGTTATTGCATTTTATCAGAATGTTTCATTTTTGATGTTGATTCGTATCAATTTAAAACGAAACTCGATCTGTGAGTGAATGCGCACGTACAAACCATAAAAAGCAATAAACCAGAGTTTCCCTTCATTCATTTTTACTGCACACAGTTAATGTAGATAAAGAGTGATGGACATATGGGTCAGCAGACACGGTTAGTTTATAATGAAGAGCAACACTTGGATTTTCCGCGAGGTTTCCGGGAAAACCGGGACGTTTTCACCGGAAGCCAGTTTTCCGTACATCCTTGTGACTTTAGCCAGGTCTTCCGGTTCCGGTTCCCCCTTAGCGAATGTGAAATTGAAAGAGGTGGCGGTTACGGTGGCCATGAGTGAGCTGATCGTCTGTCAGTCTTGCCGCGACTACAGACTAGAGTGGTCGTCTGCCTCTTTATCTACCTCTTTCTTCTTACTCTCTCCGATTGCCGCGAAGTATTTATATTGTGATTATGATGGTGTTATTGTGGTGATGTTACATAGTGTTGGTCTACAGTAGTAGAAGGAGGTCGTAGCCCTATAAAACTGTCCCCGGGCCATGGGGTTTTGGGATCGCAGATGCGCACCCCTCGTTTAGCAGGTGAGTTAGTTGTTTCCCGGTCACACCGGTCCTCGATGATAATATGCGATCCTTCCTGATCTACAGGTGATTAGACAGCCTCTTCATTGAATTGCAATAGAGGAAGTCGTTGCGGCTCCAGACCTAGCGGTTTATCAGACGAGCGTTTAAAAGGGAGAATTCACATCTATTAATAATTTCAATCATTATTGTTAAGGTCATGGTGGCTTTACAACCCCTTACAGAGGAAATAGGGAAGGCGTCAGGGTTTTTATTTCAAGTCATTTTTACATAGCCATTTACAAATTCTTCCTTTTATTTAGAATTTCACAGCTTAGAATATTTAAAGTATATATATTTAAGACTTATTAACTGGTAATGCACCCCAATTATTATTGTATTATTCGTTCATATAATTCAACCATCCCTGTGATCTGTCATTGAAAAGACAGAGATAATATATAATTAATTTATAAGTATCTTCATAAAGAAATAATTTATTTAAAAAAAAATTATCTCCTTTTGTAATGAATAAGCAATTTAAATGATATATTTTCATAACCTCTATCCATAATCTTGCAATTTCGGTAATTAATTTCATGTTATTAACGGTTTATATATATTTTTTATAAATTTACGGATGACTTTTCATTGATGATAAACACGTATAAAAAGCCTTTGCAGCATTGAAGCTTTGCCTCTGCATTTTTTTTGTCTTGTCGTCGCATTCAATGTAATACAAAGTGATTGCCGAATCTGAAAGAAATTGGCCATAAAAAAGGCAAATCGTGAATTGAAGATTCCAGTTAAAGAATTTTGCAACGACAAGTCGGCAGTTGCTTCATGTAAAAGATGTCAATTTGCCTTTCTAAATGACTTGAAATTTTTATACCTTTTTCGTAACAATACATTGGCTTTCTCCCTTTACCACTGTTGACATATTCATAATTCATAAATTACCTATTAGCATCAAAGTAATTATAGTTAATGAAAGATTTTAATACAATTTTTAAGCAAACGGTCGATTTAATTTATTACATATGTTTACAATAAATTACAATGATTCATTTTTATAGTTTGAACTGATATGAAATCACCTTAGCGAAAAAAAATGCTTAATAAGGAAAGAAATAACCGCGAGAATTAGGTTCAACTGTAATTTTATTTTTAGAAAATTAAAAGGAATTTATCAAATTGTTGTATGTATTTAAAATTATTATAAAAATATATGTAAATCATCTTTAATTTTAACATGGTTCTGTTAAGTTATAATTAAACAATAATTTTTGTTGTATTGTTGTGTGTTATTTCATGTATTTCAATATACGGAAGTCTTAGTTAACATTGTTTATTTAAAAAAAAATTGATCCCGTAAGATCAGGTCTCGGCATATCCAGAACTGGTATAATAAAAATTGTATTTTTATAGGAAATAATCGATAATTATCAGTGGTATTTTTTAAACGGTGTGCGCAGTGTGCAGTAAATAAAATTGATGGTGTTTCGCAGAGCGTTGTTATGTGAGAAGGTGTGATTTGATATGACACTATCGGGAAATTAGCTTCTGAATTCCGGTTTTATTAATAGCTTATCCGAGTTGAAAAACTCAATGGTCTAGTTAGATTGGTAGTAAGGTAAGGGCTTAGTTGTCGTGACACTCGTCCTCCATATATGGTCAAACTTATATGATAGCAACACGCGCCCAGACTGCGCTTTCTTCTTCACTACTAACTAACATAGATACCTTTTTTATACACATATGTGAATCTTTACATATCACGTGTGTTCACATTGTAAAATACATACATATATATGGAGCTGATGGTAGAAAAGCAGCACACATTCGTACACGTCCCTGAGAGCTTCGGCTTGTATGGAAGTACTCATCATACCTATCGCCACCGTTGATGACAAATAGCACTTGAGATGTCATCATTGCACACCTTTGATAATGCGGTATTTATCAGATATCATAGAGCCTTAACTATAAAGCCTATTTATTAAGAAGGATGCTAGCGAACAACCCAAATAATTTCATCTTTTACTACGTACTCTAAGATGATTTAAGGATAAATGATAAAAGTGCATGAACCGGCGGATTATCAGATAGGAGACATGGATACGCATTTTATTAAACGTTTCTTAAAATAAGTACATTTTCATCCAAAATCCAGAATATTCTAGCGTAATCGCTTAAGGGATAGGGCACCTTGCTACAAATATTGTAGTCATGGGTTCAATTCCCATTCAAGTAAAAAAAATGATTTGATCAGTTGTTACGACTGAAATAAAGAGAATAATTTTAAATATAAAATCAATAGTCTTGATCGAGGTTCACTCTGATTTCTTGGATTGTAAAATCTCAAAAATCACTTACTTCGTATAAGTGGATAAATTTACATAAAAATTGAAATAATATCAGTATTTTTAGTTACATTTATAATAATAAAAGAAGTTTTCCACAAGTATGGAAGAAAATTAGATATCTCTTAAAACAGGAAATAAAATCAATAAAATCCGATCAATCCTTAATCCAGGTTTACTCTGATTTCCTGGATTGTAAGGTAAAAGTCGGGCAGAGCAGCTCTGTCGGGGATCTGTGTAACTGCGTACGTTGATGTGACTAAAAACCAATATCAATCAGAATTTTGATATAGTTTTAGTTACAAAAACTTGATGATGATTTTAAAAAGTGGATAAAATTAAAGATTATTAATTCCGATAAAGTTGATATATCCTTAATAGAATCGCTAGCATCATTATTTTTGTAAAAAAATGAATGATGATAAATTTTACCAGTTAACATCACTTATATTTGTATTATTTTATTGAATAGTACAAATCATTTATGTTATAAAATAGATAAAATAATTTGGGTCATAATGATAATAAATAAGAGTAGTTTGGTTTCATTAAAACAACATAAAATGTCTGTCATTATTATATCCAAAGAAGGTTGCTTAATGAGTTAAGAGTCGGAGGGCAAATTTAAATAGACAAAAAGGCGTTACTTTCTAAACGCATATGCTTTGTTCTTTATAAGATTTGTATGATATGTATGTATGTAGTTATGGTATGGAGACTGTTGTCACTTTATATGATGATGAGTGGTGATTTCTCCACCTTTGTCTTTAAACTACAGACACTCTTGTGGTCAGCACATGTAAAGAAAATGACATCTCGACTCCGAATTCACCAAATACTCAGTATAAAAAAAGAAGCCGCCTTTTGAAAAGAAACAGCCACAATGAAGGTTTCACACTTTACCACTCGTTAAATAAAAATTCTTCGATATCGAATGCCTAATATCTAATAAAAATAATCAAAAATTCCTACGCACTATGATAATTACGTTTATGATATTTACCTGTTTTGGTGACACAAATTTAAATTTTGATAGTTTTGAATGCAACACACATTTCCACGTAAGTGGGCTAACACAAAATAACACCGATGTAAGTTTTTTTTAACTACATATTGAATTTTCCATTTCACTTCTTGATAAAAGCACTTTCATCTTCGTGTCTCATAGAATCTAATAATTGCCCAACACGCCGAGGATCCCATGTGCAATAATTATCTAGAAAGTAAATCAAGCCGAACGAAATATAATTCGAGTGTTCTTGATTTTATTAATATAGATTTGCCCCCACCTTCTATTATAATAATTTACCTGCTTCTTTACTTTCGCGCTTCTTTGACATAATTGCTGTCCATTAGTCTCTTATATTTATATTTAACCTTAATCTAATGGCATTAGTTCTTTTAACCTCAATATCATCGTCGAGGTTACACAAATAAATAAGACGCGTGTGTATATTATAAAAGTCTCCCAAAACCAATTTATTTTATCCTGCACTTTATTAGTTTGATCTTATATACATATATTATTATATTTTTTATTTATTTACGCCCCGAGGAGCTTTTTTTGAGAGGGTTTTTTTTAGACACAACAACGTGTTAATTGTCTGTCGGTGATCTTAACTATTACTAGTTACACAAGACTTAATAATGGCTCAGTATTTTAACTTACAATCCAGAAAATCAGAATTAAGACGTTCGATCGCTAATTTGTTAATATTTTTCCCGATCTCCCAGTCGTAGAAACTAATTCAATTTAATTATTTTTTATTTAAGCGGGATTTGAAGCCATGACCAAAGTTATTGTAGCCACGCGTCTTATCCCCCGAGCTATTACGGTGGTATTTATATTTTAATTAATTTTGGATGAAAATAATATGTTTAAAAGTAATAATATGCTTAAGCAAGTAAAAAAATGCGTATTTAAAAGTGCATTTTTCAAACAAATAAACGCTGTTTTTAGGTACTGTAATTTTGTTTGCTTCATTTTTTTTAAATAAATTGTTTATTAAAATAAAAATAAAAAACCTTAGAATTTGAGGGAGACCCAATAAACCCAAAAATGTATAAAATATTTTCAATAATGAATTTTTGAATAAGTTCTTCCATGACAACTTATATATCACAAGAGAGTTTCATCATGTGGATGCTAAATTTCTTACGGTTATCATCAATCATCAAGTTATGAATCTTTCACAATATGATACTTGTATAATACTTCATGAAATACAGTTTGAAGGGTTTTCAGTCCCAGTCTCGGTCAGTATGATGTCGATTTATTTCATTGCACAGGTGATATGCGTAACGATTAAAACGGTGGCGTTCTTCTTATGAGCGGATAATCGGAGTTATCTATTGATCTTAAAGGTATGCGTGCAACTCTCATATTAAGAGGCGCCATACAACCGGTTGATATACCAGACAGGAGTTTCACTCGTTTTGCAGGATTACGCGGATGTTAAGACTTGTTTTTTTCTCTCATAAAATTAGCTTCACCTGTTTGTTCCCTTTGACTCAATATGGTGTTTATTTAAGGTTGAATTATCGAAGCACACTATCGGTATCTCACATTCTCACGCGTGATTTTATCGAATACGTATTAAAATATGACAAAATATATACTTTTGTAATACAGTAACATAATGTAAGATTATTTATATACAAAGGGGAGATTGTGCAATCAATTCTGTTGTCGTTTATTTAAAATATGTATATTAAAATATCTTTTTTGTAAGAGCGTGGATGAAGTGCAATTTATTAAGGCTTTAAGACTAGGCTTTTTTATAGTATTTACGATACTATCCAGCAAGCTAGTGGTCAATAAAAAGAAGGGTAGACCTAGGTTAAGATGGGCCGATGAATTTTACAAGATATTTAGGAGTTTAGGTATAAATAACTGGAGTAGCGTGTCCTTCAATACAATTTTAAGTTAAATTTGCTGGTACGGGAAGCCTTTGTTCATTACTGAACTGGAGTGCTTATGATCATGATATTAAAATATCATTGTAAAAAGTTATAGCATATGTTCAGTTCGTCAAATACACATCAAATTGTTTTCAATAAAATGACAGAAAATTTAAAAAAACATCATCACACTCATTTGTCGGCCGCAGCATTAGGTCGAGTATAATGTGTCTGATTTTTTTTATTAATGAAATGTTACACGTGTAATAACTTCCCGAGGTTCTCATGAAGTGATAAAAATCGCTCCCAAAAGATGCCATTGTGGAGCGACCATAGGTAATGACCAAAATGATTTTTTCTACAGATGTCATTCATTCACTCATCCACATGTGTTTAACTACAATGTTCCAGTTAAATAGAATGGCGTAATTTCCCCCATGTCTGATTTCCCACCCTACATCGTTTAGATGATAGTATATCGCGTGCATTACCAACAGCAAATAGCTTTTGCACAAAAACTATACAAGGGAAGCTGCTTTCTAGCAGATACTTTGCTAGTACGTTTCTTTGATATGCTGACCGTGCTTAAGATATGTACATAAGTGCAAATTCGTCCCCTTTAACCTCAAATAAAAAGCTAATCATCATCACAGTTCTACATAAATAAACGACATGAACTAGAACTTGTATTGTATGGAGTTTTACCCTAAATTTGTCAATGATACTCTCATAAATTCAGATTTACAAATGAGAAAAAATATTGTAATTAATTAGTAAGGTCCATTATCGTATATTTTACGTGGAGTTAATCGTTAATCGTACTAATATTGATCTACTAATTAACCCTAGACGCCGAAGATCCAGAGTCTGTATTTTCCCAAATATTTTATTATTGTTCTTGAAAATAATACAATACGTATGATAGAATCAAAATATATTAATAAACCTTTAGACTGAAGCTTGTATTGTACGTTATTTGATTTTGACAGAAATATAGTTCACGATGTATAAATAGTTCAATATGATCACGTTGAAATATTGACCTACATATTTGATGTTTATGTCTTGACACATTTCACGACATGTCCACTTTTCCATCGACTCAATATTATATTGAAGTTGTCCAAGTATAAAATGACATTGAAGGGTATCGAAATGAACCTCACGTATCGTCATCCTATCTCACACTTTGACACCATTGATCTATGATTGCAAATATCTACTACTGCCGCTTTCAATACGGAAACAGGTGTGAAAATAACATTTCTGCATTAAATATAACTAATATTTTAGTGTAGTTTATTTTATTAGTCCCACATGGTTTGGCCCTTTATAGGTAGATTAATTCCTGTGATAAAATTCACCAATTTATACAGGGTGGACTTGAATTAACTTGGTATATTTTAAGGGCTGGTAGGGTATCGCAAATACATATGTATATAATTAACAATTAAAAAATAATTCAAAATATCAACTACGGCAATTAGGTATTTAACAGATACAAAACAAGCGCAACAGTCAATACTAAGTGTATCACAGAAACAGCTGATTCCAAGGTGGTGGCTCACAAAATCAATTCCAAAAGCACTATAAATATTTTTAACTGTTTTTTTTTTAATATTTTTAATTAATAATAAAAAAAAATCTTGCGAATCCTACCACCCCTAAAATATTCTTCGTGAATTTAAGCTCACCCTGTATAAATGTAATCGAATTTTTATTACAAAAATGTGAATCATATTGTCGCATACTAGTAATTTATATTTTTATACAAAATCTCCATGTATAAAAATATAAATTATGATTTTTCAATGAATCATTACATATATATAATTACGAATCAAATTTTTATCTAATAATAAAGTCACGTATCTATTACTTTCTATTTCTATTTACCGCTAATTTGCTCTATAATGGAATATGTCAGTAATATCGTGAATTATGATGCATTGAATTTTTAATCACATCTTAAAGCTAAATTGTCATCACATCAGCTGTTGCCATCGGATCTATTGTTAGGATGTTAATATTGTGAATCACTCTAGAAGTTGGATTTCATAATTTTTTATCAATTTCCCATCACACACTGTCATGTATTTTTCCATAGTCTAAAATTAATATAAACGTTCCCGCGCTCATTATCGGCTTTTATTATTTTTATATGATCGCGTGTCGCGCGTGTGTATTTATTAGATACATATATCATATGAAGAGTTTGTTATGTTTTTACGATGATCTCGATTGACCTAGTTCTGTGTTCTTCCATACGAAAATTTCACTTGGCACATGGAAAAACTCGCCCGGTGAGGAAAGTCTATGAGTGATGTCTTAATTGTCTACGGCGACAGATATGAGTGTGTGCTGCATCAATGAACACATCTGATCATATCACTTTATTGCTACATTCTTTACAAATAAAAAATATATATACTTTTTACCCACCTCCACCATATAAGGATAGGGTATCCTTTTACTATGCCACTTTGCACCAAGTAGATTGAGAGCTACGGTTTTGTGTAACGCACGAATACATATAGTGTCCCTAAATAAACATTGTTAATCACTACTTAAATTTTGACCTGACTTTCGATCATAAACAGTGTATTTATATTGTAAAACGTGACAAGGTTTAAAATATTTACGATCCATATGGATTATGTAAATTAATTCAATGTTAATTTATGTCCCACTTAAAGTTTTTACGAGAGACCATATCATTGACTTTCAAAAAATGCAATTTTATGATAATTATTTACCAGAAATTGTTATGTATCTAGAAAGAATATATACTTTTTATTCGAGATATGGAGATAATATACATATTTAGGTCAAGATTAGATACCCCAAATTAATTTATAACAAATAATGCAAAAAAAGGAAAATTTGTTTTTTTCGTGATAATTTCAAATGAATAATATGCGATAAATAATGTGGTATTTCCTACTTGCTCAGCTGATATTATTAATTAAAAATATCTTGAAAAGATACCAATGCCTATTTTTAATCAATTTCGGGATTTAAAATATCCCTATAAAGCAGTGATTCCCAAACTTATTTGACCCATCTCTCCTTTTCCAGAAAAAAATATTACCCAGCGTTCCCTGGATTTACTGGTATAAATGTGTTGATTTTAAAATGAATGTTACCGTTTTTCTAATTATTTTCTTTTTTCTTTTATGGTTTACCGCTTCCTGGTTTCCTGTAGCGTCCTGGGGGCGGCAGCGTCCACTTTGAGAATCGCTGCTATAAAGGAACGGAATGTCTTTGTGGTATTAATGTAATAAAGTGCTTCAGATTTTTTATTAAAATGCTTACATAAAGATGCATCTCTATTTTGAAAGTACATAACAGCCATTTTAGGTGGTGATATATAATTTTAAATATTAGCAGTAAGGAAATCCAAATCACCTTTTATGTAAAGAACTTGCAGATTAGACAAATTTATTGATAGTGTAGCACAAAGTAATAAATTATTACATTATATGGATCTGACGGTATTCCATATAGGGCCTGGAAAAAAGCGTCTTTTAATATAAAATTAAACGATAAATATGAAAAAAAAATGTAGAAAATATCATGTGATCGTTGAGAGAATACAAATGAAGCATGATAGGAATTTCTCCGTATCATATCCACATTGCGCAAATACCATCACAGCATTTTCAATAGAAAAAAATACAATTTGTCTACACCTTCCTCCGAACTGTGGATCAAATAATATTTAGTAAATACAGTTTTTCTTTTAATTGATGATAATAGGATATTTATTATTGTATGAAGAGGCACTTGTTCGCGTGTGTATACATTTCATTTTGCCAAGTGGCCGCAAACTTATAACTGTAGTTCACATGTTCACACTAACCATACAAACACACCTCTAACATATATTTAATGCTGAAAAAAACACAAAAATAGCTTTAATATTTTCAATCGACATCAAACAATTTAGTAAAATTAATTGAATATATAAATCGGTTATGCTTGACAGCTGTCAGATTTCAGTTTGTAATGTGTAAAGACTCGCCAAATATTAAAAGCTTTTTTTTATATAAATTACATGAAATGCATAACTGTATCAAGATTAAAGAAGTGATATTAGCTCTTTTGATATAAAGAAAATCATTATTTTCAGACACAATATAATTGCCTTCGATTTTTATTTTAAAATTATCCCATTTTTTTAAAATTATAAAATACCAGGTATTTTAAAATTATCCATCATCGGTGGAGTTTTGTCAGGGCTATATTTATGTAAATATATGTTCATATATATTTTTATATAAAATTAATACACGTTGTAGTGTTTTTGAATTAGTAGAAATAACTATTATTTACCAATCTAATAACCAAACCTAGTTCAAGAGGGTAAAAATACATGTTTTCAATTCCTCACAATTTTAGAGCACTGTGCTTATATTTTTACATATATTGCTTTATTATGTGTTAAAATGTATTATTTATTCTATTTGAATTTTTGGATATCAACAGAAGAATCTTAAAATATTATAATAATATTAATAAAATAAAATTTCAATGTTTGTCATCATTTTTTGTAAAAATCAGAGAGTTGAAATAAAATAATACAATAATAAAATAACAAAGCAATATTATAAAGGAAATCGTGCAGAGCTCGAATAGGACAAAGCATTTCACCTTCCCCACTTGGACTAGGTCTGCTAAATTATCGTTTAAAAAGTATTATATGACTAATTGAGACCGATACGTGTGCGGAAGAGATGGACGTGTAATTGAAAATATTCAAATTCTTTTATGAATAATTGAGACTTGATTCAGTTTTAACAATTTTTGAAAATGCTGACTAATCATGTGTTTACGTATTCTCGAAATTGAATATGTAGATATGAATTGATTGATAAGATTGTGTGTGTTGACTTTTTTGTATGGTGTATATATGAATGATACAAAGAAGCGATCCGATGGGATGGGATCCTTGTAAGGAGTTATATGATCAGATAAATGAGTGTATAAGTAGTTAAAGATAGGAATCACTTTTTCTGTTGTCTGTCACATGAGGTGGCCACGACCTTCCTTAACTACTGATTGCTGTTCACCCATTTGTCCATAACGGAAATCGTCACAAATGCCTTCATCCATCTTCGTATAACCCGTCCTTCCATTGCCCATGACCGTACAACTGATCTTCGTACACTTTACATTTAAAACCACAATCATTTAACTCATATCCTTTAAATAACCCATAAAATAAACCGTTTACTGATTTGAAATTCATCGAGTATAATAAAAAAATTTCATCACATTATTGTGATTTATGTAAAACAACAATTGTGGAAATTAAGATTAAAATATAAAGCGTACAAAAAAAAAATATCCTCTATTTGGAAATATTTGAATTTTTTTTGCTAGCACAGAAGACAGAGAGGTCATTAATTATGAAGATATTTTCATTATGTCATGATATTTTAATTTTACCTTTATTTACTATACGGAAAATCATATATAGGCATAATATTTTTGAAGAGATTAATAACGAAAATTTATGTTTTACCATACTTTTTTAAATGTTAAATAATTTCCACGATTAAAACTATTCATAGCTATCCAACAGACATATTGAAATACAAATAAAAAATCATGTGGTAAAAAAATTGTAATAAATAACACTCACATTATTTAAGAAAATCTCTCTACTGTATATTATAATTTCTTTATTGAGTATAATTTTTTTGATTGATAATACAATACATCTAAGAATTAAACATTGGTGTATTTAAATATTTTTATATTATAACCAACATGAGATTAATTTATAAAAAGTATGGGAATAAAATAAAAACAAATTTACAAATATTTATGATGATGAAAACAATGAAATCTACACCAATAAAAATAAATATAAAATAAATTTATTTCATATATTACTCACAAAAACAATATTTTTAAAACTATTTTCATTCTAAGCTGTTAAAAATCTTGAATGATAAATTTAAACTGAATATTTTAGATTAAAATATTTTCTAAATCATTGTGATACATATTCGCAATATATTGCCGATACGCTCGCTGACTTTTTAAAGCCTGTAATTAGTGCTCAATTAAATATACGAATAAATTAAGACGAAACCAAAAAATTATATCGAATATAAAAAAGATGTTCTGTTAAAATTGGTCCATAAACTTGACACCTTGACTAATCAGTGTGTGGGTATTTTGAACGGGTTTTGTTAATTTGCAGAAAAAATAGATCCGATATTTAAGAGTATTGTATTTTTTTCAAATATTTTAATTGTATGATGCTTTTCACGCCGCGATTCTGAAGCACAAAGAAATCGATTCAATATTATTGGTGGGGTCGAAAATAGGTTGATCAAGTATTCTTCTTTTTACCTTTTGACATTTTAACTGTTTGCTTTTGCTTCGAAACCTCCTTTAGCAAAACTGTGACATGATTAGTCACACAAGCGTTCTCTAGGACTGTCGCAAATGAAAATTATTGTGAAAAGAAATCGTGACGGACGATCAGTTCGTTAGTTAGTTAAGTCACTTACTTAGCGCAATTTTCTTTTTTATTCCGTCCCATTAGGTAAATATTACAAACTACTTTCACATTGCGATTTATGTCTTTTGATACAATTATAAAATTTAATTTTACAACAAAAAATTACATATATTATATGTATAAATTGTTTAACGTATACATAGCGAATTTATCGTAAAAAATAAATATCATTCCTGGTTTGTAGGTGAAATTCAAATTAATGATGTTGTTTTGTAATATATGAATATTTTTTATACCTCATGTATAAAAAAAATTGAACATTAGCGTTGTCTATTTAAATTATGAATGATTTATTTAACGTCAAAATCATAATATGTATTCATATTAATTTTAATTTGTGGGTTATACTAATGAAATTCTGGTATAATAGGTCTGTTTTGAATTATAGCTACAATATTAAATATTAAGTATGAAATTGTCATAGTCATCATCAGAGACTATAAATTAAGTAATATGAAATTTTACCAATAATTCATAAAAAACTATTTTTTGTATATATGTAAATCCTGAACATGAGGCATATTTAATCCACTTAAATAATTAACATATTCAAACAAGATTTTTTGATGATTTGATCTAAGAATGTGTTTTTAGTTAATCACACGATCATGGATTGATTCGATACATAATAGTGGTTATTTACATACTTAAGATAGTTAATATTCTAAATGGTTGGCTGCAGGACTTAAACGTGCATAAATTGCTACTACAGACCGTTTGACAAATTACTCAATTTGCTACACTTGTTGTATCAGATGTGAAATCTTACGGTCATTCGCATAAAATAATCATTAACTCTATACACTATAAATATGACAAGAATAATCACCAGTTATTTATAAGGATCAAAACAAACAACCCAAGAATTTCTCATATGGTTGAAATATATTTTCTAAAAAAAAATATATATATTTAAGGTGACAGGAGAAAACAACATAATAATAGGGTTAAGATAAAATTAGATGACATAATTAAATAATAAAGGAATAGAATAAATTATTTACAAAATAAAACAAAGCGATATAATAAATGTAGGATTATTATAAGTAAAATAGAATAAAAAGAGTCAGTTGTTAAAAAATCAGTTGAAAAAATAATAAGTTGTTATTTTCATAAAATCTTTAAAATAATGTATTGAATAGATGTTATCACCTATTGTAGGTAATAATTAAGTAAGCACTAAGCACTGTATTAAGTATAAATTAAAATTTGAACTATAATTAATAAAATAGAACATTATTTCTTTTAAAATTAAGGTTGCAAAGAATATCCTTTCATTTTATTTTAAGTATGTTTTAATTGAAAATATTCCTAATAATAAATCATATTATAATTTTACAGACTTTATTTAAAGCTCAGAATGTATCAAGACGCTTGGTAATCACATATTTAATGTATACATAATATATTGATACGGAGTATTAAAATATATAAACGGAATATTTCCAAAGTACTCACGTATCGATTGTTTAACTGCAGTCCGTGCTGACCTACTGTTGTTTATTGAAATATAATTTTAAAACGACTAGAGTGTTTATTGCTTTACTAAAGTCATGTTCCACTTACAACTTATACTATTTAAGCGGGGACTGAAATGTGACCCAACTCACACAATTCATCGAATTCACGTCTATTATTGTAAATACATTCTATTGAATTAGACAGTATCGAATACAACCTTTCATGACCATTGTAGCGAAGTCAAGTCTATTCAACGGAAAACAATTTGTTTTTTAATATCTTCACTTCATATTAATTTAAATTCAATATTCATTGATGGCAACAAAAAAACTTCAACGCCCGGTTCGCAATAAAACCTAACACGAACATTATTTTTTCAATTAAGTCACGCCACCAGTTGTTTTAATTAGCATTTTGATATTATGATATTTTGTGTCGAAAAAACGTTAATTGATTTTTGCTCGGCGAAATTCATTTAACTATTCATCCATCCGTAATCTTCTCAAATGAACACATAATGTGAGTAAGCACTCCCGATGAAAAGATGTTTTATAGTTAAATTTCTTACAATTTCAATAATTTGGCATTGAATATAAATAATGATTACAGTTGACGATTGAAAGAAGGGTATCGTCTGTCTAGTTCAGCAGATACCGTTACTTGTTAAGTCTGGTGTCGACAGCATCATAGAATATTTAGTTACAGCGACATATAATAATTTTTTACAAGTAAATATCCGAGGGAAGTCTGTAATTAAAATTAATAATTTACTTTCTAACAGATGAAAGTCCTTAGATAACATTTAAAACAATACATTAATCATTCAGCAATTCAATCACCATAATGATTGCTCCATTGTATGGAGTAATTGACAATGTTCTTTGTATTGGTATTGCATTACCAATAATCTATCCATCTTCTAAAATAAATCTGCATTTTAAATTATTTCTAAGACAGATCGTTATGGAAAATCGAAAGTGTTGGAAAAATGCCAGCTGCGGTCATTTGCATACGAAAGGGAAACTAAACAGACGTGAGGTGAATTTTACTCCAGAAACCATAGAAATTAGTATGATAAATTTTAACGTATATTTATGTTGTTTCATATACATATATGTGATGTATTAACATAACGGCCTCAATGTCCTTTTATTACAGCCGTCAAAACATAATTTGCATTCATCGTTGTGTATTCCATCAAGTGTCGGCTGAGTCGAATTTTGACGCTATGAACCGTTGTATAATTTAATAAATAAGCCAAATGATATATAAAATGCAGAATATTACTGTAGATTTTACCTGCATTATAGTTGTATTTACTGCAAGTTTATTTTCCGTTTGCGGTTTTATAATATGTGATCGTTCTTTGTCGCAGACTGTACATATATAGAAATATTTAGCAGAAACACAATAGGTTTTCAGGTTTGATTGGTTATAAAAGCTCATTGACATAGAATGGGTTAGTTAGTAGAATAATATATCCGTTAATCGTAAAATGTTCATCATATGCCAGTCACGTTATGTTCCGCCTCAGAGTCACTCTCTTTAATACAAACATATTCGTTGTTCTCTGACGAAAGTATTCACTTTTAATAATATTATTAAAAAAAGTGTCTAATGTTGCATTGTAACTGACTCCATCACGGTTATCATTAGAAGTTGACTATACTGTGCATTCAATCATGCGATCTATAAAAAATATTATTATTTATACCATATTCAGTAAGATAAGGAAGTGATATTATCAAAATACTATTATCAGGTGTTGATTTTAGATAACTTTACCAAAATTGTAGAATATTGAATATTTATATATTTTACACGCCCAAGGGTTTTTGAGAAGGTTTTTTTAAATTAAAATTTTTGGTTATTTAGAGAACACAACGAGTTACACAGGTCACAAACTTAATAATCGTCTCAGTATTTAACTTAGATCAAGACGATTGATCGGGATTTTATTGATATTATTCCCTATCTTTCAGTCATAATAACCTATCATAACATTTTTAAATTTTAATTTCAACTAATCAATAATGGTTTATGTTTATTTTTGATCAATACAAATATTATAGTTATTTGTTTGCCATAAGTTACGTTTTAGAATATTCGTTTCGAAAATTATTTTTATTAAAAAAATGTTGAAAGTAAATATTTGCATATTCTACAAATACATATTTTGAAAGAAGCATAAAAATATAACAATATAGTCTTTCGTGATCTTTCGCGAAAAAATGAATATATTCATTCAATGTAAAAATAGCATCTATTTAATGCAAAGTCAGTATTTATAATTTTTTTTTAAATAATATAACTGAAATTAAGCGACTCGTATTATCGTATGTATGAATGATTAGTACGAATATTTCGAAAGAGCCTTATTAAACACGGCGAGGTTTTCGCAGATAGTTTTGCACCGTTAAAAGACAGTTTCGTCAATTTTACGAGCAGTCGTATCTTCCAGGAAACAGCTTTTACTAATCCACGTGAACAAAATAATAATAATAGTTTGACGATGAAGATGTTAATAATATGCAGAAATGAATCGTGAAACATGATCCGTTACTTTGGTTATTTCACATAAGTCATGCAAACCCCCATCATTTTACATGTATTGGTTACAGTTTCACATACTAACGGAATTTATTTTATTCTCTATTTTTAATGTATTTCTTTATTATTTTGTTGCAGGTGAGATGATTTCTTTAACACAATCGTGAAGCGTGAGTAACATTCCAAGTATACAATGAGCCAAATACGATCAATTGAATTCAATTACTTTCATTTCCTAAGAATATTGATTGATCAGTAATTTATTGGTTAAAATTAGAGCATCAAATCATTCCTCTTTGTTCGTCATAAAGATATTTAAAAGCTGAAACTGCATCAAATTCAGATTAACAAATCGGTTTCGCTCTCTTGTGAATGATCATTCAAATTGTTTAGGCGAGAAATTGATAATTATGCTTGGGGAATTCATAGGAAAAATTCTTTTTTCTTTATTTTAAACTATGAATAGTTAAGTAAAGTAATCATCAATTTATTTGTTTCAAATTAGTTTAGTTTAATGGGGTTTCTTTAAGGGATGTTTGAATAATTTGTAACATAAACTGTTGCTTTTAAATATGTGTTCTGGAGTTCAATTTTTTAAAATAATCGTATCTGCCTTAATCTGCAGTTAGAATGGAACCATTAAAATTAAAATATTTTGAGGGTATTCTGTCAAAATTCATATTTCATGTTTCGAGATAATGGATAATTGATTATTGAAAAGAGTCTTTACAGAACTAAAAATTTATGGCATACTCGTATATTTGAATAATTTACAATGTGGTATAAGTCAATGACTTCTTTTATCTTTACAAATATAACACAATTATAAAAAATACCTCTATTTTAATTACCAGAACTAACTAACTAACAGAAACTAAAAATCTTAATTTGACTTAGTATTTTTTTTTCTTTCGAAATATTGATGATACGAATAAGTGCGTAACAAAGGCATCCAAAACTCAAAATCGTCAAAATATGACTTAGTGCATTTGAGCAGTATACCTTCGATTTATTTATGATACTATTATATTACATATATGGCATATTCTATATTAGATTTTAAAAAGCTTTTAATTAATATGACAGAATATATACCATTTAAAAATAATGTTGAATTTTATTTTTCAATAGTATATATTCTGTCAATTGGTGATTAAAAGTGATAATTTTTAACTAAAGGCACAGGTGATCATTTCAACATAATACCTGCTGCTGATAGTTGTACCTAAATATCTGGAGCACGCTATTAATTTTTACTTTTACTCTCGCTAAGTGTAATTGTAGTCTATGTACCACACATTGTCCGATCCGCGTTTTTTTTTTGAACAATGTGTGAAAGTTTGGTTTAGTATAAACTATAAATTGAGAAATAGTTTTTATTATTAGAAGATTAAATCGATCGCTGAGATGCGTAAAACAACAGGTGGTCGTTTAGTTTTTTGGCATTACAACTCTCTAATAATTATACAATTATTTCTAAATCAAGCCTACTAAATTGTCTATACTGAACCAGTCAAGGGTATCCACTTAACACCTAATCCGATATCTTTTTTGCTCACGGCACAGGTGTCTGTCTCGTTTTCCTAGTGTTTTTACTCAACTGTAAAATCCATACCGAAATAAAATAAAACAAACTATATCGACCGCTTCCCATCGTTGTTAAATTTTTGATGTTTTTAACTATTTAAGTTTTTTTCTTGGTCAGTGACTTGTTGTGAATCGTGAGATCACTGAAGCCTGATTGCTCGTGAAATTTATGATGTGTATATTAGTGAGTAAAATATTATAAATATGAAAAACTAGCGATAAACTAAACTTATAATAAAATCCTCTTATAGATTTGTTCTAATTCAGGTGAGGAGAGAAAACAATCGATCGGGACTTTATTCACATTCTTAATAATTCATCGAATTATAATTTTCATCAATTCCAAAGTTCAAGCCTACAACCGTGGTATTTGTATCTTTGCGTCCATTTTTCGAGCTATAAGGTTGGTTTGGCGAATAGTTAAATACGTAGAATAAAATATATATATAAATAAAAATAACGATAAATGTAAGGGAGACAAAGGATATGTAGGAGAGAAATGAATTATTAATAATTTGAGTATCATAATGGATCGGGTCAACCCGATACTACAATATATAATGTAGGCCATACAACTGGATGAATAAATAGTAAGATATATTGCAGTTTCTTTATTAAATTTCAATTTTAAATATTTGAAATAATACAAAACATCTTATGAATGAGACTTAGGTGTACAGAATATATAAATCTTTTTACCTATAGTTAGTTAACGTGAGAATTTCCATAGTATTTTTATGTAACATGAATGTACCTAATATTAAATAAAAACCCATTTACACATATGCAGATTAATTAAAAACAACACGAATAAACTCAACATTAACAAAAATAATGACATATTATTATGCTTAAAACTAAATAACAGATTGATTGGGTAAAACCAAATTTTAATCGAGTGACTTATTTTATAATTATATCAATTTTGGAAGATCACCGGTAAAATGAACTTACATTTCCTCAAATCATATTTGGTTTTACTTATAATCGGGTTAATCAGGAAATTTTTTCAGGATTCTAGTGTAATGTTTAATACTCAATTCTGCGATATTTGCTTTGATCATAAATATTAAGATGACGTCCAAGTAGACGAGTCTGAGTGAGACAATTAGTGTTGCCTCTGTCAAACTCATCTGCTTGGTCCGCCATCTTGATATTTAAATATCCAGTTGTATGGCCTACCAATATATCGGTCAGCCCCGAATGGTCGTAGAAAATTATTTATTATTCTGATTAAATAGTTTTTTAAGTACTCTAGTATACATTTGAATACCTTCTCGTATATAATGATAATCAACCCAATGGAATTTTTTAATTTATGAAGGTTTGCCCGTTAGAGTTTAGTGGTCATGCTAGTTATAATAGAAGGCTTGCATAGTAAAGGTATTCCACATTAATACCTGAATGATTGCTGAAGACATAGTTGTATGAACACGTGCTTGTTGTAAGGCATTGATTGATCTGGTGCATGGAAGTTATAATATGATAAGTTTTGGTTGAAGCACAAGTAACGGTTTACTAGCCGTGATGAATTGACTAACCACAACCATCTTATATGCACAATAACTACTAATGCCAACATCATCACCTTTTAATCATTATGAGCTCCTAAATCATCAGTAGTGGCGTGAGGAACAAGCCCCGTTATTGTGTATATCCTATATCCTGGTTATGTTTGAAATTCAAAACATTGTCATAGTATATTATTCAGTCCAGATGAGTTTGCTAGTAAATTTTGCAAAACACCGACATTGTGATAATCAAAAACCCATAAATGCACATTTGTTGTAATGGGTTAGAAAGTGGGTTCTATAATTTGCAACACCTACAACTCTTCAATACTAACGAAATGTATTGTTGATATTTCACTATACTCCACTTTACCCGTAATGATGATCGAGACTATTATAGTTTGGTACAGTTAAATATTAATATATTATTCTATGAAATATATACTTAGTTATCCCCGAGAGGCTTTTTCAGAGGATTTTTACAAATTTAGTTTATTAGTCACAACAACCTGT
>JAGTTH010005026.1:0-33064 GCA_022606485.1 Agraylea sexmaculata | reverse complement strand
ATAGTCTTTGCAAGGGAACAGGGTGTTCACAATATTCTTTTATTTTATTTTATGTATGACTATTACTAGTTACACAGGTCACCTACTTAATAATCATAACAGTGTTTGCCTCACAATACAGGAAATCATAGTAAACCTGGATCAAGACGATCGATCGGGATTTTATTAATATTCTTACCCACCTCATAACCGATCAAATCAATTTAAAAAACGTTGAGCGGGATTCGAACCCATGACCACAGTATTTGAAACTACGCGTCTTATCCCATGAGCTATTATGCTTTTAATGCCTTTATTGTGAGTTATATAAAGTTAAAAAAGACGAGTCTGAGTGAGCCGACACTAAATATATTTTTAATAGTCTATTTAAACTTTTTTTTGTAGTTGGCTTTGGGGTACCACCGATATATTAGCAGGCCATACAACTTTAAGTATGAATATCAAGATGGTGGACCAAGTAGACGAGTGTGAGTGAGATAAAACTAATTGTTTAAGTGCGCGCAAATGATTTTTCGATAACGGTGTACATCGCTCTTCTTTAACACTATTAATCACCTTGGTTACAGTGTTGAATCAGTCAAACTCAGCTACTTGGTCCGCCATCTTGATATTTATACATCCAGTTGTATGGCCTGCTAATATATCGGTGGTGTCAGATGGCCTAGTATTGATGACGTCATTTAAGTATGGAATAAATCGTCCTTAGACACTTTAAATTAATTAAATATATTTTTAAGGTAAGATCTTTAGGAGAGAAAAATCTTTACCCTATTTAAAAGTGTCGTTTAAGCTATTAATTAAGGGAATGAATATGAACTAATAGCAGATTATCATTAATAGCTGAAATAAATATGGTTGCCAATAATATTAGCCAAATTGTGAAATTTATTATTTTAAATTAAAAATATTTTTTTATACCCTACTTCCCTTAAAATATTCTGTATTATTGAAAGTCCACTTAACAAAAAAGACAAGCTTTCCAATATTATTGTTCAATAAAATAATATGGTGAATTTGAATGGAGTGAAAAACCTTTAATTATCCATCGGGTTGTTATTAATCTTGTTGTATTGGTAAAATATTATTAAATCGAAGATCCTGATTTGGATCACATTGAAATGAGATATACGCATGTTGAAATATATATATGATAAAGAACCACCCCCTAATATAAGAGACACCCCGAAGACACCCCAAAGACACCCCAACTCCTCATCAGCGATCGCTTTAAACCGTTTCAAGACGTTACCCCAATCCACATGTGGTTGGTATTTACTTTTGGCATTATAAACGCATTTACGAATATATTTGCCAACCCTTCTCAATTTATAAACTAAAAAGCAACATAAAAAGCACTTTCAAATGTAAAAAAGGCATCCTAGTTCTTGATTATTCAGTAGATCTTCACATTAACCTATTTTTTTAAATTTTCTCTACATTTTTACTCTTTTCCTCAATATATTATCGCTTATTGTTTAATAACCCAAAAAGTCACAAAGAATTGGCCATTGTAATGATAATTTATAAATATGTATTTCCATCAATGTTTTAATGTATTTTGAATTGAAAATTAAAATGTATAATTTATATTTTATCCTATTTTCTGATTATTATCAAATATATAACATTTTAATCTATTAGTCACCAATAAAATAATTTTGGTTTCGATGAATTTATTCAATTATTTAAAATCCGCTATTATAGTAACGGATGGATCTGCTCTTCTCTTATTATTATTTTTGTTATCATTATTATATTGCTTTTAAATTATTGTTATTGCGGTAAAAGGCGTAAATAAAATAAATAAATCAAAAGTCTCGCTACCATTTTGACTTATACCTATAACTTTGTAAAAAAATATTGTCTCTATTTTGTTATTGTGCATTATAAAATTCAGGGTCTACACCTGATCTAAACGTCACATAAACAAGAGGGCCCGCTTTTATTTTCTCAGTATTTTTTTGTTGAATTTTTGTAAAAGCCATTGACCATGGAAAAAATAAAATTTATACAAGATGGACTTTTCTTCAGTAATAATATATATTTTTCTGACAAATCTAAATGTAACATTAATTAGAAACATACTTTGACTTATTTTATTATTGTTATTATTATTAGCGAAATATGTCTACAGGTTCACCCAAAGTGTGAAAGTTGTTTATTATTATAGATATAATTATTGAACGTGTGTGTATGTTGTATGTCTGTCTGTGCGGAGTCATCAATCAGTGTTATCAGATGGAAGAATAATATTTTATGTTACTACAATTAATACATATCTAAAATTTTGAAACGGGTATTTTAATGATAAAGATATTAAATTAATTTCAAAATAATTTTAGAGATATTTAATAATGCACAATAAATGAAAATTCTCAAAAAACAGTATTTATCGGGAGACTCGCGTTTTAAATATTGTGATGTGTGTTGTCATCATATGAAAACCGTATTAAATTATTTTATTAATAATTTACTTAAAAATGCACACTTCTTTCGAATGAAAAAATAAACACTTATTACCTTAAATATTAAATACTACTTTAAAGCAAAAGTGAAATCGAGGCTCAAAATAGAACCGCCCTATTAAAAAACCAAGCAGAACATAAAAAAACATTAACAAATTGGAAATTTCAATTAAAATTACCCTAGTATATAAATAATTTAGGGATGTCCGATTGATTAAAAGCACACTCTATATAAAATTATTTTATTTTACGACTGACAGATATTTGTATATGGTTTATTTATATTAATCCCTGAGTGTTATAATAGGTTTCGAGTTAAAAATTCAGACAGGCAGAGAAGTACTCTGTTGGTTGTGATGTCTCTCGGGCTCCGTCTGTCATGTCTTCTTCTTGGATGCAAATTGAGTGTTGAAGAAGAGGAGTTTCTTGGTGAAAGAAGGGTGGAAAGTGGTGAAGTGGGATGAGACTGGCTTTATAATCTACTAATTAATTAACTCAGCTGAGCAACTCTTAATCAGCACTCGCTTGTTTGACAGACAGACGCAAATTGGCTACAAACTTGACGCTTTTCATCAACACTTTTACAACAAAAAACTCCACTATTGCAAATATAAATATTATTATATTAATCAGTGTAATAGCCCAGGGGATAAGACGCGTGGCTACAAATACTGTTAATAAAATAAAATTGATTTGATCGATTATTTTGACTGGGAGATCAGGAATAATATTAATAAAATCCCGATCGATCGTCTTGATCCAGGTTTATTCTGATTTCCTGTATTGTAAGGTAAATACTGATTATTAAGTCTGTGACCTTTGTAATTAGTAATAGTTAAGATCACCGACAGACAATTAATTAACACGTTACATATATCTTAAATCAAACAATCTATAAAGTTGAATGCAAATTTTAAAAATAGTAATTTTATTAATAATTAATAATTATTATGTTTTAAGATTGTTCTGTTCCGAATATTCAAATACATTTTACCACATAATAAAGCAGCGCAGTGCTCTACGATTGTAAAAAAATTAAAACGACTATTTTTTGCAGCCTGCGATTTTTTAAATTTTAATGCCAAATATAAAATGGGAATTTCAAATGCGCAAATATTAGATATTAGCAGTTAATCTTGTAAATATGAGATTACAAACTGTAAACTTATACAATAAATGTTTATTTTGGTGTTTGAAAAGTTGAATAGTTAAAATTAACACGTTGTTGTGTCTAAAAAAACCAAATACGTAAAAACCCTCTCAATATAAAACGATTTTATTAATAATATTGAGACATACCGAAAACGGTCGTGATTGGTTACACTGTATTTCGGACAATAGTATTCAATACGTGAAAATTTTCTATTTGATTTAAATTTTACATATTAAACAAAAATAAATAGTTGATCCTAAAAAGACCATCACTAAAGTTAATATACACATAAATTATTATTTTCAATAGTCAATGTTTTTTTTTTGTTCGGATATAAATTATTGTATTAAATGATATATTTGCTTCAATGTTATTATATTTGAAAATTATTATAATACTTTATCGATTATTATAATATTTTTAAACAAATATGAAACATTCGCTTTATTGTCCATAAAAGTCTTAAAAACATGGACAATTTTAATACTTGTACATTAAAAATTATTTTACCATGCATTCACAAAATGATCGTCAACCATCCACACACGTTGGGCTTATATATGTATATATTTATTATTATTATATTAAACATAAGATATACAAACTGGACTTCAAACAAATTAAGAATATTTTAAGTATATAATAGAAAATAGTAAGTATTAAGAATTTGTTACCTTAATAATTAAATAAGCTACAAACATTATTATTTAGTATTAATATTCAATTATACCAGCTTATTACTATTATCGAAAAATCTGGTTGCCTTTAATAGGCGAGCTGTGAAATTAGTCTATGGTATTTTATCTTATCATTATCGTGGTAAAATACGGTCTAATCAATGATTGTGGTTAAGTGTGAAATGTAATTAACAATTCCTTTACATCGGTGGGATTCGAACCTCAGCCTTAGTAGATATAATACACAAATGTTTGGTTAGCTGAATGCAGTGCAGATTTAGAAGAGTCTGTGCAAATATCGACATGGTCTTGATTTATTCAACGACTAACCATTCCAATATTGACACAATTTACAACGATTTATTATACAAAGACACTGTAATATATAATCTGTTAAAATATAAAACAGAAAATGGCAACACTCTTCAAACTTCAAACAAATGTATATGTGAATGTCATTCGTTTTGATGGATAGGACTATTGATGGATCGCTTGAAAATGAAACGGTACTGTGAAAAGATGCTCAATATAATAATAATCATATTCATTTTGTTAATGGTGGTATCTGAATATGTGTACAAGAGACATGTAGGAATAGATAATATGATGGGGTGTATGCTCTGATGGCTGAATTAAAAATTAGGCTTTAAACTGGGGGGGCGGCTTACCATTGTTTGACAAAGACCTGTTACCCTCTATAACTGTAGGCCGCATCTCTGACGTCATCGTTAAAACATTACTAATTATATTTTATCCAAATCAAAGCACCATATTCAGCGTGATAGCTCAGGGGATAAGACGCGTGACTACAAATACTGTGCTCATGGATTCAAATCTCGCTCTAGTCATTTTTTTACATAGATGTCATCAGTTATTCGACTGGGAGATCGGGAATAATATAAGTAAAATCCCGATCGATCGTCTTGATCCAGGTTTACTCTTATTTCCTATATTGTAAGGAATACTGATTACTAAGCCAGTGACCTGTGTAACTAGTAATAGTTAAGATCACCGACATACAATTAACACGTTGTTGTGTATAAAAAAAACCCTCTCGAAAAAGCTCCATCAGATGTGTAGGTTTTTTGGTATTCCAGACGACTGTGTTCTCTTAATAATAATAATAAATCAACGCGGTTTGTCTGCCTTCAAGTGCAGATAAAAGAGCCTAAGAAAATTCCCCATTCTTACCTAAATCAAATCTATTTTCGTAATATTATAGTTGTTTGTGTAATACTCATGAAAATGAATCAATTTAATGATTACTTTCTAATGGATAAAGCTAATTTTTAAAGACTAACATGTTCCAATCTAAAATAAACCTACTAGCACTTCAATGATGTGAAGGCGCTTCGCTATCATCATATCTTTTCATAGAAAATCTGTACAATATTTAAAATATTGAGGTCACATTTCATCAACTATGATCATAAGATGAAAAATAAATAAATATACAGCCTAACCTTGATACAACGAAGCTCAAGGGTAATGAAAAAAATTGTTATTTCGAGAATTTCAATATAAATATCGTGGTTCACAAGCACTCATATCACACATAATATGTTCTTAAACTATGAACATAAAAAAGAGGTGCTTACACATTACTAAAGCAAATATCAAATTAATTCGAGTGAATACAAATATACAAACTGTATACAAACTGGGTAAATAAAGAACACCAAAAAATATATCATCAGATAAGGATTTGTAAGTTTAGACAAAATTAGACACTATTCTTGTCATATAGTCTTGTATAGAGATTTTTAAAATAAAACTTCGATATATAAAGGTCAAAAATAAGCAAGATGAACGACGATAATTCGTTATATCGAGGTTTTTGTCAATAATTATCTACTTAGCTTATAGTTATATAGAGTTAAGACTAACCTAGGGATAGATTGGAGTGTCAAGGGCAATTGAAAATTTTCGTTTTATCGAGGAATTTGACTGCATATAACTATTATTTCAAGTTATGTGGAGTTAGCAATACAAAAACATACCTACGAAAATAATCTACAAATATAATATAAATAACCTACAAATATATAAAAATAAACCTACAAATTTAATCGTTGTTATAACAGAAGCCTATTTGTAACAACATATGTCATATATTTTAATTTGAAGTTGTTAGTTTGTAGATATGTTTTTGTGTTACTGACCCATTGAAATTACTTACATTAAATTAATTATTACAGTGAATATTATCAATTATTTCAACAGTAAGCGTTTATTAAACTTTCATATTTTTTGTTAGTTTTTAAAGTTTGGCATGTTTTTTTAAACCTATTTTATACGAGCTTAGTTATTGTATACTTCACTAGTAATTGCAGTATCTTTATACGGACCACGTCTCTTTTATACATGTAACATTATATATGACTTATTAATGTCTAAATATGCGTTTTAAAATTGAGTAATATTTGAATGGGAGCGATTTCAGTGTTTCACATTTAAAATTTTAAATTCATAATTGAATACAACAATCTTTAAGTCAACTTCAATTCTCTTCTTCATCAATTATTATAACTATAACATTAACTATGGAGAAAAGTTCTCATTTCAAAAGATATACATATTAAAAAAATGTAAGTAGAACTCTCGCAAAAAACTTTTCAATGATTTTATGCAGGTGTTTATTTTAGCTTTTTAAATGAGCTTTTTAAAGGAGGACATTTTCGCAGGAGTTATGAAACCAAATTTCCATTTCTGCGTCACTTTTGTAAATTGAGCAATTTTCATATTTTTCCATGGTTATGTGAGTTATGCTACTCTACTCTATTATTTGCCAATATACTGTTATTTTTTAATTCTAATTATTAATACAACAGTCTGGCCTGAACACGAAGGTGCTGATTTCGTGATCGCAGTGCGTTGAGTGGTTGAATAATTTGTCGTCCCTGTGTCATGATGGCTGATGGTGGTAGGTGGTATAATAATTTTATTAAAATCACAATCAAAAAGAAAGGATCCACCCTCTAAAAACCACCACCCCCAACACAACCACCGCACAACCTGTCGCCATCCCCGCAAAATAATAAACCGAGATTTTAGAATTTAAATTGCAGAAGCGCCATAAACGACACCTTCGAAACTCACCACTCCTAGGATTAAATTTTATAAAGCCGCAAATTATATTACCATACTATATAAATGCATTAAATAATTTATATTCAAATGAAACATATTTTTATAAGCACTTAAAAATAGTACGATCCATGTTAAAATATTTTTATTTTAGAAAAAAACAAAAGGATCATAAAAATATACTTTCATTAGTGAAAATATATTCTCCATTGTTAACCAACTCACCACGAACGGCTGTGATTGAAACGATTCCGTTGGTAAGACATCTCATTTTTGAGCTTGTCGAAAGTTGAATATTTGATCTACACACATAAGAAACAAAGAGTACAAATACTTCATCAAAAATGTCATATTTAATTTGATATCCATCGTTTTTTCTGCAATTTTCTTCAAAATTAAGGGATCTTAAATTAATTTTCATTGGAAAATTAAGTATACTACTGTTAAAATTGAGTGTGATTTTTTTTTTAATGAAAAATAATTAAATTGTGATCATATTAATAAATGAGGTCGGCTTTTTTTAAAGAGGAAATTTAGGGATTAACCGACACCACCGATATTAGGACAAATGGATGTATAAATATCAAGATGGTGGACCAAGCAGATGAGTTTGACAGAGGCAACACTAATTGTCTCACTCAGACTGAAAACAAATATATTATACATGCGATAATATATGTATTTTCTTACAAGCAAAAGAGTCTTTCTTTGGAATAAAATTCTCCGAAAATGATAAGTTACTTAATATAAAGAAAAGGTTTAAAAATACAACCAATATCTTAGCAGGCCATACAACTGGATGTATAAATATCGATGAGTTTAACAGAGGCAACACTGTAATCAAGGCGATTAAAGAAGAGCAATGTACACCTTTATCGAGATTTTATTTTGCACGATTAAACAATTAGTGTTTTATCACTCAGACTCGTCTGTTTGGTCCACCATCTTGATAGTTATACATCCAGTTGTCTGGCATTCGTATCTTCAGCATGTAAAATTGTATAAATGACAATAATTTCGCAGTAGGCGTATTTTATGTGAAAATTCTTACATTACCTGCGTGAAACCTTTGTGTAATAAATAAATATGGGATTTCCTTGGACGAAATTGTGGGATAAGAAGCGGGATTATTATTATTACACGCTAATATTGTACAGTCGAGCCATTCTCAAATTATTTTTATCTCGAGGATATTCTCCCAGCATATTATAAATGTGAAGGGCTGCCAGTGTTGCCATATAAAATATTTTATTTTAATCTAAGAGCATATTGGGTATGAAACACCGACTTGAAGGCGCAGTCGATATGAATTTTATGTATTTGAATATTCCACATATTGAAAGCCACGAAGCGGAATCAGATTTTGGCTTGCGATTGCTACCCCTATCAGACAGGAGCGGCGGGACTCATTGTGTATCCTTACCGAGATGTATTTAATCTGTTTACGCTGTACGGGGGTGGCAGGAGACTGAGGGTGGTACTGCCAAGGGGGCTGAAGGAGACGCAGCCCCCATCCACCCCTTATACCGGTGACAATGGGGCGCAGCCTCGGCAATTTTAAATATACATCCGTTGCCATGTCGCCGAACGCGTTCAACCATCGAGATTTAAAATGCCTGTATTATGACCATCATTTCAACACAAAATATTATAAAATATATAAATGGAACTTTGATATAATATTATAAAATTCCCATTATTTATAATCAATAATTAAAAGCGATGTACGTAAAAAAATCTATAAAAATATATGACTTAGGCATAAGTCATCGTTCATACGACAGTAGAGAGTAACTTAGCTACACTTTTGATCGGTTTTTTGTTAGTCAATGCCTCGAGCGAAGCACTAATTAACTAAAAACCAATCAAAAGTACAGAAAAACAACTCTATTACCGTATTTACGGTGTACGTTTACGGCGATGTATGCCTAGGAAACCTAACCTTAAGGCAACACTAATCGTCTCACTCAGACTTGGTCTACTTGGTCCGCCATCTTGATATTTATACATCCAGTTTTATCACCCGCTAATATATCGATTACGTACATATGTAAGTATATTGAGATCTTCAATTCCGATTGTAATGAAGATTGAAATTAGAAATACGACAATTCCATTTCAATTTTTTAACAACAATTTTTATCTTGTCTCGATATCAAAGGCGCCTGTTACTATTTAAACCCCCTACCACGCTACATCATCGTTAATATCAAAAAAATATATGTATATGATTTTTGTATCCGTTTATTTTAGTATTTTTCCCATATTTGTCGGATTATTGAGACAATGGTTTATTTCAGATTAGTTTAAAAAAATAAAATCATCAATTCAGGCAGAACTGTCTTGTGTGACTTAAATTAAATTAATCATTTCAAAACAGAATGTTATCTAATGCTAACCACATTTTTCCGATACGCATGAAACACAACACGATTTTTTGTTTATAAATTCGTTAATTAATTTTTCAAAGATTTAATGGTTACCCTTATGAACTGACAGCTAAGAGGAGGCTGCTTCATATCCGATTACCCACCGGTACAATGATTTATGAGGGATTTTCGGCCAATTTGTAAATATGATATAAAAAAGACGGAGCCTTCTTTCAAACTCACCACCCACCCTCAACGAGGAGGAGACGATTCGTTTATACTAGATCATTTTTCAACATCTTTACACAAAAATACATTATATTTTAAAATATTAATTAAACGAAAGTACATACCTTTGACCTGTTAAATATGATTTGTCATCACCTTATCGGTGGAGTATTCCTTTATGTTTATTATAAACTTACTGGGCCTAGTGATAATGTATAAATTGAACAAAGTTCAAGTTGAACGAATATTTGTATTATAGGCCTAATCACCAAACAACAAATATAACATTATTTGAAAAGCAATGTTGACAATTTAGAACAATGGAAATATTATGTATCAGTCTATTTTTGTACAGAAACAAATTAAAATCGGCATTTTTTTATCATAAACCTTATTCCTGATCGTAATTACTGATGAAATATATTTTTTGTATTATTCGTGAATAGACTTTTTAGATGAAATTTATACACGTGTACTTGCTTTTGATAGCTTAAGCGTCGACGAGGCAATTTCGAAAATTACGCAGTCGTTTCCGAAAATGAAACGAGGAAAATAAAAGTTTGTGTCTGTCTGTCGGTTCTCTATCAGCAGTACAGAGTGAAAAATGGCGGTAAAAAGGATAAAGCGAAGGCAAAAAATGATGGAAAACGTGTAAAAAGAATGCATGGCGGCGGGTGGTTCCCTCAAACGAATTCAACCCCCAGGTCTATCACACCAGCGACTCGAAAATGAATGGGTAAATTTTTAATATATTTACATAATTTTTTTTAAATTTCAGATAAGATGAGTGGAGCTCCGGAAACGGGTGCTGTGGGGGGTGGAACAACCACCCGCGAAAGACCCACAACAGAACTAAGAAGCGCAGAACTAGTCAGTAGACTTCTAGCAGCCACTCCCCCATACTTATACAACATGCCTCTTATACCGCAATCGTATTTCTTCAGTGAGATGTTGAGATCTCTAGTTAAAAACAACAACGAAGCCAACAGACTCCAAGTGCAAACCGCCACCCAGATTCCCGGGCATAGAAGATCTCGAAAACGATCATGGAACCAAACGAAACTGTCACCTGTAAACGAGCACAACAAATCAGAATGGCAGCAAAAATCAGCCGACCTCGCATGGCACGGACGACAACTGGAAGAAGTGGACAACAATCAGAACATTCATCACGAGAAACCCCTTGAACTGACAATGAATAAACAGCTCAAAACTAACAAATTCAACGCGGCTAGTTTCCTCACAGAGAACAAACTGAACGAAGCGGAGAAGGAAGCCAAAATACGCAAGAGTCCCAAAACAGAGGAAAAGTTCTCTAGTGGTATATTGCCAAGTGGAACTCCTGGATTGGCCCTTCCTCCACCTCCACCTCCTCCTCTTTGGTACCCACCCCTATATACACCACCCTACGGAATGGATCCTCTCAACTTCTTCATTGATCTTCGTGTTTCCGGGCACATCTACGACAGAAAGCATAAAGAAGAAGCGCAAACTGCAGCACCAGAAACACCGACTCCTCAAGGCGAAGGTCTATTCAGCCTGAACAATAACGTATCGGCATTCAAAGAGAACATGAAAGCCAATAGACACGTGTCTGCATTTTCAGTTCCAAAGCCTAGAGATCCCTCTAGCAAGCAGTTCATGAGTCTGTACCAACAGAGCCGATTCAAATACTTCGACGATTCCGATGTGGACCAGAAGGACAAGCAGCCCACGAATACCCACTATGTGATGCAAAACCTGAAGAGGATATACGGAGATATGGAGAACAAAGTGGAGAGGAGACATGTTTCAGACGATCTAGATGGCGGAACAGGAAACGAGTCTGACAGTTCAGACTTGGACAAAAAGAGGCCGGAAGATTTGAGTTACGGCACCGATTATGAGCCAGACAGAAAAATTGCCGTAGATTCGGAATCCTCCGACGATGTAGAGCTACTCGAAGAGCAAGCCAATTAATTTAACACTGATAATCATAAATAATATTGTCGTACTAGTCTTGAATGTAGGAATTTCATCTGAAAGTATTATATAAATATTAATATCTCAATAAATACTTATTTAACAAATTTTATTTCTACACATTATTATAACATTTGAAGTTGTATATCATTAATACATTTAATTATTGCCGTATAATAAATAGTCTTTTTTGTATAAAATCATTTTCATACTTTAAAGTTTACGTACCCCTGATAGATTATAGCCTTTATAAATATAGTGTGGAGTGATTTCTGTTCAGTTTATTTCCCAGTTCTGACTGAGAACACAAGTGCAACGAGAAAATGTCCGCCAACATGTAAATACATACATTAATTAAATTTTTTTTCAAATAAATCCAATCATTAAATAATACTATCCGATTATAGATTTCATATTTTAAAAATTAAAAAATAAATACATCAATAACATCAGCAACAAATTTAATTTAATACAAACACAGACACTTTATAACAAACATTAAACCGTCATTTTTTTTAAATTGAATTATATATATTTTTTCAAATTTGGTATAATAATAAATGAATACTTCCGACACTGACCTACCCCAAGGTGTATTCAGGTAGGAATTTTTATTTTTTTTTAATATGTAAGGCATAGGTCAGGTACATTAAGGATCGGGCAGGCATTTTTTTTAATGGTAACCTCATAATACATATTTAAAGCAGCCCCATGTCGATCATCCAAATACATTTTGGTTTAATTAATATTATATTGAAACAGGTGCTCCGCCCCCAGAGTAACAGTCAAGCAAGGAGTCCTTCAAGGATCGAGGAAAACTTCAATTTTAGGATTTGAATATAAAAGTTTTACGGGAATTCCGTATGCCAAACCACCCCTGGGTCAACTGAGATTCAAGGTAAATAGCAATGATATGTTTTATCAACAAACTTGAGTCATTGCATTTAATACAATGTATAAGATATTATTTATATCATGCAACATGCACGTAATGGGAAATTATGTCAAGGTTAATAATTATGCAATTTTTTATTCATTTTTCTCAAATTCAAATTATTTTGTATTTAGTTTAGATCCCAATTCTGGTAAATAAAGTTAATGTATAAAATCAAGCATAAAAATGATTAAATAATGAGAACTAGATTTTTGCACCCACTAAGCCGCAATAACATATATTACGTAAATATTACTAGGTGGACTTTTAATCATAGATAATATTTTAATTTTTTAGTCATAATCATAGATAATATTTTAATTAAAGGGGGAGCCGAATTTTCAATAATAAATTGATTGACAAATTTTACAGTTTCACCAATATTTATTTCTTACTAATTTTAATAATAATAATGAACCATTATTAATACATATTGATTCGAAATGAAGATTATTGTAGCTTGAACTATATACAAACTGTGTAATTATTTATCTCAATAGGTTTTTTTTTAAATATTCAATTAGTTTATCCTGTATTGTCTCGATTATTTTACACAAGTTAAAAAATAAATATATACTTGGTTATTTGAAATAAGACAATAAGGTGATTTTGTTATTCAAAGAGTAGACTGATAATTATATTAATATCACACAACTTAAAAGCTTCATAACACATTTTTTTTAAATTTATAATTAGGGTAAATATGAATTTGAGTCCATGATATGATATAACAATTGAAGATCTTGGCGGAAAAACAGCAGAGGTCCAAAAAAAATTTATTCTTGTAATATTAATTAATTTAAAATTTATAGAATCCGCAAGCAGCCGAACCGTGGAAAGGAGTTTATGATGCAACTAAAACGCCTAATTCCTCCTGTCAGTATGACGATTGGTTTTACCGAAAGTATTTAGGGGATGAAGATTGCCTTTATTTGAATGTTTACACACCCGTTGAAGTTAAACAACCACTACCTGTTATGTTTTGGATCCACGGGGGTGGATTCGCCATGGGGTCTGGAAGTGAAGAGATGTTTTCGCCGGATTTCCTATTGGATAAAGAAGTCGTGTTAGTTACTATAAATTATAGACTAGGGGCTTTAGGATTTCTCTGTCTCCACACAGCCGACGCCCCTGGAAATATGGGATTGAAGGACCAAGTCGTCGCTCTCAAATGGGTTAGTGAAAATATCAGCCAATTCGGGGGCGATCCAAATAATATTACTATTTTCGGAGAAAGCGCTGGTGGAGCCTCTGTAGATTTTCTGGTAGTATCCCCAACAGCGAAGGGTCTCTTCCACAAGACTATTTGCCAATCTGGATCTTGTTTCAACCCTTGGGCCATGCACGATAAACCTCTCGAAGTGGCTTTCAAACTGGGTAAAATCCTCAATTTCGAAACCGAAGACGCCAACGAGCTGCTTAAATTCCTTCAAAAAGCACCAGCGGAAGATTTGGTCAACGCTGTTAAATCTCCCGAATATGGAGAAATGATGAACCTGGCATTTGTACCTGTGATCGAGAAAACATATCCTGGATTGACTCCATTCATCACCGAACACCCCGAGGAGACTTTCACGTCGGGAAAATACAACAAATGTACAAAAATGACCGGATTCAATTCAAACGAAGGTCATTTGATAATATTCATTATGGGTCGGATGAAGAATATAGATGTTAAAACATTAGAAGATTTAATACCTAATACAGACCACTTAGTACCGATTAATATCGCTTGCAAACTCAACGAAAAAGAACTGAAAGCTCTGGCAGAGGAAATCAAACAGCTTTATTTCTCCGGCGGTGACGATTTTGTGAATTTCGCAAATTTAATGTCGGACACGTTCTTTTTGAACGGGATAAGAAAGAAAAACAAATTGCTGAAGAAACACTCTGAACAAATATATTGCTATGAGTTCGCATATTCTGGAGATATTAACTTAACGAAGAGATTGTTTACAACGAACTACAAAGGAGCCACTCATGCCGATGAGCTTTCATACATTTTCAGGATAAAGGCTTTACCTGAAACAGCGGTGGATGAAAAACCAAAGGGACAAGATTTAATAATGGTCGATCGAATCACGACAATGTGGACTAACTTTGCCAAATACGGGTGTGTATTATAATTAAACATTTCAATACTAATTACATTTATTATTTTATATATTTTTTTAGAAATCCAACACCTGAAATAACAGACAATATTCCGCTACTGTGGCCGCCAATGACAGAAAATATTACTAAATGCTTGCAGATAAATGATAATTTCAAAGTTATCGATGATCCGTACGATGCCAAAGGGGCATTTTGGGATAAATATTAATAAGCGACAAAATTATAAATTTGGATACGCGTTGTATGGAACACGGGAAAAAAATCATAGCTCTGCACTTAGTAGATTTAGTCTTTAATAAAAAGCATTATAATATAAGTCTTGTCTTAATCTACTTTACTAATGGCATTAAAAAAAAAGTTCTCCACATACATTAAATATTAATCTGCTTAAGTTTGCATAACATAACATACGTTATTAACAAGCAAAATGCTATGCTTTATTTGAATATAATTTTGCTACGTACAACGTAAAAACATAATTGCTTCTTAGTTATGATAATATTGAATGTGCGTAAGGAAAAAAGAAGTATTGAACGTAAAATTGTATATAAAGGTTATGAATTATCTACGAGTTACTCACTTAAAAATCACTTATCGAATATAAATCATCAAACATATAAAATAAAATGTTTGCTTCTTCAATTTTTGGGAATCAATTAAATCATTGCGCCTTCTAGCTGGGCCAAGTAACTCGTTATAATGTTTTACTCAATATCTCTGTAAAAAAATAAAGCCCTTCTCGTTTTTGACTTGAACATGACTTAAAATCTATTTATTTGTTCTTTAGCTTGTATTGGATGTCAATATTAATATTTTGATAGACCTTTTCAGCGAATATCTAGTGGGTTTCGTACATTTTTAGTTGGCTTTTTCTTAAAAGCTATAACAAAAATACAATTATAAACCTGAATAAATACGTATCTAAACACTGAAGTTTTTTATTTCTTGTGTGACTTCTTAAATTATTTATCAAATAGAGAGTTGAACGTAAATTCCGACAAATATATTTTGACGGGTGAATTCTTTATAAAAATAAAGAAATACCTCAAATAGGCAAGTCAAAGCAGACGAAAACCATTAGAAGTGAAAGTTTATTAGGACTAAAATTGGCGTTTTTTTTAATCCGTATTCAAAGTTAGAATATAGTTTTTTGAAATATATTTTTAATGACAGTTTTGAAGCTCTACCAAAAAATACACATGTAACAATTAAATTAAATTTAATATTAATATGACTGTCCATACATTGATGTATCATATTCATGACAAGTTTTAAATAAATAGTTCAGCAGAAACTTAGTGTGACTGTTTTCCTGGATGATTAGATTACAACGAAGAAATGATCAATGTAACGTCAATTAAAGTAGTATGTTATAAGACTTGTCAATAATTGACTGGAGCTCTAAAAAATACAAAATTAGATTATTTAATAGAATGCCTGTTTATATTTACAATGAATGCATAAAAATATGTGAAAATAAAAAAAAAACAGAAAAACGATTACATATTGGGTATGGTTGAAAGCTGTGTGCAGTTTATTCGTTATTGCGAGGAATATTTTAGTGATTGATTCAAATAATTCAATTTTTTTGGTACGCTAATGATTATTCATCTTTAAAATATGTATATGTAGTACATATTTTATATTTATACATATCGAGATAAATATTATTATGTGTACTTAATTTAAGCCATTTGGTTTTGTGATATTAACAATAATTGTTCAATATAATAAAGGAGTATTATTTATTTATATACATAGGTAGTATTTACATATCAATACAGGAAATCGGAGTAAATCTGTTTCAAGGCGATCCATGGGGGGTTTTATTAATATTATTCCCAACCTCCCAGTCGTAATAATCAATTTAAAAGTTTTATTTGACTGGTATTTCAACAACAATATTTGTGGTCAAGCGCCTTATCCACTGAACTATTGCGCTATTTCATATAAAACACAAAATGTTGTTTTTAAAATTGTATTTATTGCAATACCAAATATAAAAATACAAATGTTAGTAAGTGGTGAACAATATTAGTGGAGATACAATTTTTTTTTAAAGTATTCACTAAAGGTGGTTGTAATAAGTACATAATATTTTAGGTATAATTGGAAACTAGGAAATATATTAACTCATATAAATCAAAAATTGATCTTCCTAATAAGAATAATTGATAATATTAAACAATCACCATTGATGTTCAAAAATGCAATACGGAAGGAATGTCTGAAAATTTTGCTGACAATACTGAAAGTGAGTAAAGAAATGGTGAATAATTTAAACATATTAAAATATTTTGCGTATAAAAATCAACAAATTCAACAGATCTATAGATATTTTTTATTTGAATATCTTCCTAAAAAGGGGGAAAGGGACCGGCGGCGTTCATTTGATAGGGAACAATTTATTGTTCGTCTTTGTCGTCTTTATCCTTGGCTCCGTGTTTGAGGATGCGAGTGAACTCGACGTAATCGAAAAGTCCACCAGTTCTGATTGGGGCCTCTCTGTACATCTCGTCAACATCCTCGTCAGAGAAACGATCTCCCATGGTGGTGAGCAATTCTCTCAGTCTTTCTTCGTTGATCAATCCATTATTCTCTTCATCAAAGCATCTAAAAATTTAATTATAAATAAAGAAATGTCCCACACGATGATTATTTTTAAGCTGAATCATTCAGTTTTCGATTTGAGGTTTCCTGGATTTAATAAAAATATTAAATCCTGGAATCAAACTTGATTAAATATTTTGGCAGCTTTCAATTATGCATTTACGGCCTTTCAAATTTTTTTCCATGCAATAATTTTAAATAAGCCAGAAATTGGAAATTGAATATTATTTAGCATATTTTCATCCCATATAGGATTTTTGACATGTATTTTTGCTCTTCACCTGTTTTATTTTTAGTTTTTGAGCATTTTAATTATTTTTGTCACTTATTAATCAGTGTAAAAAATTACAAATAAATTATGTAGTAAAATATTAAGGGTCTGTTTCTTCAAACAGTGAGCTATTTAACTCGAGAGTTATCAATATTTTTTTTTTTGCACAACCAATTGGTTAGATTAGTGATTGCACAAAAATGTAGCACTCATCAAACTCAAAAAAAAGTAAATTATAAAAGTAGCAATGATGTAATTTATTAAAATTCAAAAATATTAACAAAAGATTTCTTTTGTTCGTCATAAATCTGAATCATCGTTAGTCGAGAACTGACTGTATTTTGTAAATGTGGCTTAATATAATTTTTTTTACCCGAATGCATTTTTGATAACATCTTCGGGATCAGTGCCTTGAAGTCTCTCTCCGAAGAGTGTGAGGAACATGGTGAAGTTGATCGGTCCCGGAGCTTCATTCATCATGCCCTCTAAATAATCATCAGTAGGATTCTTGCCTGTAATTGCACATATATTATAATATTATGCATATAATAAACAAAAGTGTGTAGCTGATTTCGAGGTGTAACCTAATGAAGCAAGCATGTCGTGCAAATCATCCTTTTCAATGAAGCCATCGTGGTTTTGATCGATCATGTTGAAGGCCTCCTTGAATTCAGATATCTGCGCCTGGTCAAACATGGCAAACACATTGCTGGTTGCACGCTGAGCTCGCTTCTTGGTGGTTCCGCGACGACCGGCTGTTTTACGGGAAGACATGATCCGCAAGATGAATACAACTCCTCTGTAATCAACCACATTAAACAATTAACTACAAATTATAACATTTCACTAATATGCACCTTTGCAAATAACTCTGTATAGTCGACCACTGATATAGTGACAAAGGAATAATGAAAGAATGTAAAATGTCGACAGGCAATAAAAATAGTAAGCAGATGTGTCACACTCGGAGTACATTGACCATAATGTCCTGACTATTTTGGGATTTGAAATAAAAAACAGTGACACTCCTTGTACGGTCAAAGAACACCATCTGTAACAATCGCTCCTTATTTGGACAAATATAAACTGATTCCATATCACTATCACTATCAACCATATACTGTTTACTTTAGTGATGTGTTTGTTTTTAAATTACTGTAATTAACAGAGAAATGACAATTTCACGAGGAAAAACAAAAAAGTTAACTAAACTTACCAAAAAGCAGAAATCCCAGCAAAGAGGACACACCTACTGAATACTCGGAACAACGGTCTGACTAATATCCACAGTGTTGCCATCACTTCATCATTATTTATCCAATCATCAAAATTTATAACACATTTTAACGCCCAAAAGTATAATATAATGCTACTGGATTGAAAGATTTATTTAAAATAGTCCGATTCTTATTTTATAAAATATTACACCATTTGTACGTAAAGTACATAAGTTTTGTATAATTTATCATTAAAATAAAATTGTACTCACTTTGCAGAAGTTTTAGAGTATATAACATGTGTTTCTGATTTATGTAGTTTTATTATTTGAAATTTTAAATTATTCGGGTGTTGATAAATTGAATTATGCTGGCAACTTGAGTCAGTGACACTTTGACATTTGTCTAGTTTGTATACTGAAATATTAAAATAACAAAGGATCATGTTCGGGGCGGGGAGAGAACAAGAGAAGGAGGCTGTGGGAGAGATCATGGCTTTGATCGATCATCTGGACATGGACCAGCTCAAGGATATACTCAATGATGATGACAAATTCAATCACTTCGTCAAAGACATCAGACAGGTTTATTTGGCCTTGAACATTCTTACTGAAGATCCCTTAATCATCTCATCTAAAATGTACACTCATCTTTACCATTTTTCAGTTGAAGCATTGGGAAACCTCCAAAGATGTCCTGATTGCCAGTAATAGATCTTTAGCAGAATATAACCTTTCCAAAGAACCGGAATTACAAGAAATTAAACAAAGTATATCGGAAAAATCTGAACGCGGAGAAGAGCTATTCAAATCTTTACAGGAAAAACTCACTACATTAAGTAAAACATTTTCACAATTTGCTATAACATATAATATATTTATAACTGATATACATTATTTCTTTCAAGAATCGAAAAAATCAAATATGTCCTCTGATACTGTATTGGCATTGCTAGAAACCAAAGCTGCTCAAAGCGAAGAAGCTTCAGACAGTATAGCTGATAATTTTTTAAAGGGTAAAATTGATATAGAAGAATTTTTAGAAGAGTTTGGTAAAGAAAGAAAAACCATGCATCTTCGCAAAGTAAAGGTAGACAAAATGAAAGAACTCATCAGGAAAAAACAACAACCCCAACCGATGAATTTATTTGGTGGTGGAAATAATCATCCCATCCCCTTTTCTGGCTATTATCCAACTCCATATCCGCCAGCAGCTCCTCATATGAATTATCCTCAAGCCCCGAGGCCTTTGCCGTATCCTACTGCAGCAGGTCCGATGGGTTATCCGCCAATAAATATGCCTATGCCAGGAATATCCAGAAATCCATATTGATCTCTCACCATTTCCTGGACACTTAATTTAATGGAACACTTACGTTTTACAAAATTAATTTATCTCGGCACAAATTTAAAAGAGATTGATTTTGAGGTTTTTCAAGTTGAATTTCGCCGTTTGTATATTTTTGGAGAAAGAGTAATTCTTGTAATGTGTTCCATTATTGTCAGGTGCTATATTAAATTATGTATTTGTATTAACAATGAAATTTTATGTATGTAATAATACGATCAAAATTAAAATGAACACGTTTAAATTAAATTGGAATATTTATTTATAACTCTGTCCGAATTTCAATAAACATAATGTGTTGTTTACATGCCTGTAAATGTTTTCTATAATGTGTGTGTATTTTTAAGAGACTCAAGTAAGAAAAAAATATTTCAGGCGTGTCTAAAATATTGCCTTACCAACATTTTTATTTTGAAAAGAAACTTTTGAATAATATTTTTATAATTATTGACTACTTGAAGTGTCTATCAGTATAATATATTTGACTAGTCTTTATTAAAAAGTATCGATAAAGAAGTCTTATATGTACAATATGCGTATTATATGTACAATAAACTCCTCATTTTCATAGCTCAGATAATCTCGAGGTTACTGTATTTATTTTTGAATATCTTTCCAATGCCAAGTCTACATTCAATAAGATATAAAAAAAAAAAAAACATATTTGTAGTTAAATTTTATAAAAATAAATAACGTTTTAATAAATCTTGAATTCAACATACATGTGCATTAATTATAACTAGTCTTTTCTTTCTTTTACATAATCCAAATCTTCTGAATCTCTCATTATAATTAAAAATATAAGGAAAGAAATTATAATAGAGATTGCAATATTTTGATTTTTGTGAAGTTGACCATTTGGTTCAGATGCCTTTTTTTTATTTCGAATATACTCTTGTTCTCTAATTTTCCCTTCACGAAGATTTCCATAATGCGCTTGGATCCTTAAATAAATATAAATTTATTCTGATACATTTTTCTATATTAGTATTTATACTAACCATGCGTCTATATTGTATTCTCGAGTGTTTCCAGTATTGGGAACTTTAGATCTATCCTTATGCTTTCTATGAAATCTCATTTCAGCCGTTTCTTCTTCTTGATGAACATAGTTCTCGTCAATTGAATGAATGACACCTAAAAAAAATATTAATTTTTATTTCATCAGAATGAATGTTTCACTTGAATATAAATTATAATTACCTTTATCGTACAACTTTTTTAACTTCACATTTCCTAAAATTTCATAAGCTTCGGTTATTGCTCTAAATTTTATGGCGGCTTCTTCACTCTTTAAACAATTATACAATTAAAATAAAAATCTAAAAATCTTACATGACATTGGTTACTTTGTTAATGTCCGGATGATATGTCTTTGATAATTTGTAATATGCCGACTTGATGCCACTTTGCGGAGTTTTCGGAGTTATTTCAAGTACATCATACAGGTTTCGTGCAGCGAGCGCACAGGATGTGAAAATCTGCCTATTGCTGAGGGATATAGAGCTTCTAATCCACTTTGTGAATATTAAATTAGAATTCATTCTGCAGAAAACAAAAAAAAATTTGATTAATTACTTACAATGTAAAATACAATATATTTGATAAATGATTCAATATAGGCATTATCCCCAATTAATTTGCATATAAAAACCAAGAACTGGGAAGAGCTTCTCATAATACCTACTAGTGGGATATTCACAAAGATATTGTAATGCTTGTATTAAACCCATTAAAATATAAAAACAAAATATATTTATGTAATCACTCACTTTATATAAACTTGAACTTGAACTCGAGGTCACGAATCCGCGTTTATTCGAATAAAAAAAATTAATCCACTGATGGTATAAACGCAACCAAACAATTCATTTGTACTATTTATGAAAGGGTCGGTGCAGTTTGAACTAGTAATAAAAAAAAATATCTTGATTTAATCAATGTCAAATGACATTTGTGCTATCGTTGCCATGTACAATACAAAAATAACAATGTTTGCATTTTGCACTACTATTTATACAAAATCTTGATGTTATTTATAGATTATTCCGCTTAGGTTATTGTTTAGTGCATACGATTTATCTTAATTATTAACATGACGAGAATTTTGTAAACAATAAAGGTAATTTGAAGTAGTTTTTACTGTACAGATGCATGTTGTTAGGATATAGTTAAAATACCATGATTCTTACGACTTTCATAAACTTAAAATAATAATCATCAGTATAATCAGCGATCATGTAAATGCAGTGATGCAGTATAGAAAGAGTGCTGTTTAGGAAGAAGAGATTGTAGTGTCAACGCGGTGCCGGTGTGCTGATGTTTGTCCTTTGCTGTTCTGTGATCCTGGTAAAGTAACTATAACTCTAACTATAACTATAACTTCAACCATAACTATAACAATATTAACACAATTTTATAAAATTCCATCAGAACTTACTATTACTTGCATTATTCTTACCGATATCTAACATTATAATTCTTATTGAGTCTCTGTAAATTATTTATTCCTTTATGCTGGTCATTTACTACTTATTATAAATATATTTATGTTTGTCACTTTTTAATACAACAAAAATAACACATTTTAGTTGTTCTTTACATATACTGTTATGCTAAACACATTTTTCACAACGCCATTGTCTTTTTTTGTATATCAAATCTTTTGTAATACCTTTTATTTGTTGCAATCTTTCAATACTTTTAATTATGTATTGGAAACGTCGAATTTTATACATTCTAGCCCCAAATCGATGTAAATGGAAATTCCCGCCATTTTATTATAAATAACAATTAACTTAATTTACTTTTCTATAGGAAGTGTGAAATATATCAATCCTGATGGATCAAAATAATCCTGTTAAGCCTGAAATTGAAAATAAAATAGACACTGATAATAGCCCATCTATATTTTCTCAACATACAGAATGTTTGGTGCCAGATATAGAATTTAATTCAGATGTGATTCCTGATAGTAATGGAAATGGACATGTAATTAAATATCTTAATTTTTAAACACACTAAAAATCGTTTTTTTAATAATTAGTGTTTTTTTTAGATGTCGGATACTGAATGTGACACACAAGTTATTGACAATTTGATTTGTGCGAAAACCTTCAATGAATGTATGTATTTTATCAAAGTGTATATAAATTGTAAGACTATTTATTTATTATTATTTATTTTTAGTGACTCCTGATAAGAAAAATGCGAAGGAAAAACTTTTACATGCTGTAAGAAGTAGTCCACGACTTCAAAAAAAGAGGAGCAACAGTTGCTGCAGCGAAGGGGATAATGGTAAAGAGATTTCTCAACGAAAAAGATGTTCCAGTGCCGATCAACAATTGAGTAATCAAATATCGGAAACGGATATTACAATCATAAAAAATAAATTAAGATGCTTGAGGACTCCGTCACCCACTCGCGATAATAAACCTACAGTCTGTGAAAATTCAGAAGTGACTACAGATTTAAGCTCAATGAACTCTCAAAGTATCAATTTAAGATTTTCACCATCTTCTCCGAGTCCGAGTACCGACAGAATGACTGACACTTCGAAGAAGAGAAACATGACAGACAGTGAGCCATCGTCTGTGTATAAACATTATGAAAAATTAGAATCTATGCCCGTGAATCGTTCAAACAGCGCCGATTTGAAGTTCACTCCATATTTTAATAGTGAAATTCCAGGGGATCAAGATACGACTGCATCTGTAGACATGGATTCTCCGATAAACCTCAATGTGCCCCCGCTTCCTCTCACAAAAAACAAAGAGTATATAACTCAATATTCTTCATCGACTCCGGAGAATGCTCAATTGTCTCAAAGTATGATATTCAAAACGATGAAACAACATGGAATCACTATTAGTGACAGTGAAAGTGATTTGACTCCACCGATTTTCTCAAATCAAAAACATTCCACATCCACTAAATCGAATATGTCAACTTCTCCGTCACCGTTAGTGAATTCCAGTTCTTCTAATGGTACTAATAATTCTGTACCCACTTTCAATATACAAATGTATTTTGATGAAAATAATGAATTTCTATCATTATTCGTTGTGAAAATGAATAGTGATTTAGGAGGCGATATGTGCAGAGAATATCAAAGATTGTCGAAAAGACTTACTATAGATCCGTACGCAGGCGATGTGTCCAAAGGGTCGTCTCCGTCCAGTATCACAAGCACTGGACTCCTTCAACTTCCTGCCAGAGCGCGATCATCAATCTTATCCTCGATGAGTTCTACATCAGCTTCATCTTCCAGGACGAGCGATGGTAATTTTGTAATCCCTCAAAGACCATTCAAAAAATTAATACATCAAGAACCCATGCACGTTAAAGGTGTAAACGCCCTTAAAAACAAACTCAATGATATAATGGGCCATTTATCTGATACATTCGGTTCCGATTTATCCTATCACACTGATGATAAAGAACATGAATTACACCAAACAAGTAACGGAACCCATGAAACCAGTAATGGAAATCATGAAAACAATAACAGTTATCAAGGAACAACTCCCCGAAGTTCCAAAAAGAAAACTCAATTGAGAGGCAAGCGCACACAGCTGAAAATGAAAAAGACCATTTTGCCCGAGACAATAGAAGAGCCCCAGGATTTCGCCACAAGTTTAAACTCACCGGAAATGATGTCGTCGGATTCATTGAAGCTTAAAAATTCAAGAGAGGCAGACGCTCGCATTGTTCCAGACATGACATCATCACCTAAAATTCCGAGAATCAAAGATCCAGTATCGCCGACACCCAAATTGAGCAATGAAATAATAAGACTCGACTATGATGATTATTCTGTTGGCACTTTGGTTCTCGCTAAATGGGCGGATAAACGATATTATTCGGGTAAAGTGAAACAAGTTTTAAATGACGGAAAGTACTCAATAGAATTTGATGACGGTCAAGTGAAAACATTACTGTCAGAGTTTATAATTTTTGGCACTCTTGCCGAGTTACCCATTGTCGGGCAATCTGTATATGCCATGGTTGATAAAGACCAAAATTACGAGCCCGGCTTAATATTAGGATTGGAAGAAACCGATTCGGGAACAATTCAATACAAATGCACTACGGACAGGTATTGCTAGTTGGATGTTCCATGTAAATAGATTTTATGATTGATATTTTTATTTTCTTTACAGACATAGTATGATTTTGGTGGAACGAAATGCATTGTATTTAACAGAGGATCAAGCCAAAGTGATCAAAGAAAATGTTAAATCTTCTTGTATTGCTCCAACTACACCTCGTCGGAGAGGCAACGATTTGGATTTAAATAATATCTTGCCGAAAAGTCCTCGCAGCGCTCGATTCCGAGACAAGAATTCAAAGATTTCATCCCCGTCAAGTCCTAAAGCTTCCACATCGAGAGGCACTTCAGGTTAATATTATGATAACTAAGAGTATTTGGAAATATTACAGTTACTTATTCTAAAACAGCGAAAAGAGCAACGCCGATACCAAAAAAGAGGCACGAGAGTGAAAGTAGTGAAGGCGGAGACGCGGCCAGTTGTGCTTCGAGTACTGCTCTTGAAGACGTAGCCGGAATTCAACCGGAGGTTCAGAAGACTCCTCGAAAACTCGTAGGCGCTCCAGGTATTTATTTAAAAAATACTGTTTTATTTTCATACCATCAACTAATTTATTTATTTTTCCTCTAGCCCATCCGCTATTGATAAAGGGAGCTTCAAAACCGTCGATTGGAAAAAAAGGTTCTAAAGTGTGTAAATTTGACCTCGATGAAAACTCCGTTGCGTTGTTTGGACCTATACCTCCGAAAGGGAGCACGATATTTGAAGGACTTTGCTTCTTACTCACATGCACTGAAGGACCACCTGTAAAGGTATTTGTTAATATTATTTCCATATATAGTGGCATTGAATTAATCAAATTTTGATTGGTTCAAGTCCGCTGTCTTTGAGATTTAATATCATTTTCCTTTCAATTAAAGAGTATTTCATATTTAAGGAAAATGATGTTCCGTCCAACTGCAGCGATTCTGATGCCCCATATAGTTCATCTTCCGACAAAGCCGACAGGGCATTCACCACTACTCCGTTTCACAAGGAACGGCTCAAGGAGCAATTGGAATGCGGGGGTGGAACCGTGTATAGAGATTTTGAACATCTCCCCAGAGAAAAATACAAAGTTTGTAAACTAATCGCCCCCGGTCCATGTTTGACGGCAAAATATATCCAATGTCTCAGCAATAATATTAAAGCGTACCGACATTACTGGATCATCCGGTGTTGTTTGTTAAATAAAAGGATCGATATGAACGAAGATGCTCTACCCACCGGATGGTCCATCGAGAAGAATATGTATATCGATTGGCGGGTGAGTCTCAAAATAAAACACAACATTATTTATTGATTTTAAAAATGTTATTGTGTTGCAGATGACAGCTGTGAGGACGAGTAATTCTATATTTAAGAATAAATTGATTCTTTTCTGTAGCGAGATAGAGCACACGGCCAAATTCTGGGATCGAGTGTGCATGATGGCCGGAGCCAACACCAAGATCATCACAGATATTGATTTTGATTTGAGCGGAGGACACGTTATCGTCACCGATAACGAATGCCCACACGAAATTCAAAACAGAGCATTGTTGGAAAATATACCGTTGGTCTCCACAACTTGGGTCGTTCAATGTCTGATCGAAGGGCGCGTCTGTGATCCCAAGAAACATATAAAATACAATTTCCGGTACACGGAGACCGATTAATTAAGGCTGTGACTATGCTAAGTTTTCTAATACACTTGACATTTGAATCATATACATTTGTTGTATATCAATTTTTATTCGTTACTTTATTCTGCTAATAATAAATACTCCTTTTTTTTATGTGTACATCTCGCAGACTACGCTTAAAAGATAGTCATCGTTATTTATTTGTAAACAACTATAATTTTCTATTTTTTTAATTTTTATCAAATGTTATTTTGGTTGGTTTATTGGATAAGAGTACATGTGTAAATATTTTCGAAATGTCAATTAGCTCAGTTTTTCTCTCTTTGATTATACATACCAATTTATTAATATTGAATGAATGTGTTTTTTGTCATTTAATTGTTAAAAAATAATAAATATGAAATATTGATATAATTTATTTTTTGTATAAAAATTGTTTTAGTTCAGTCATTGTACCAATCTAAAAATAGAAGGGAGAATGACATGACGAGTAAAAAGAATAGGATCCATACTCGGAGGCCGGCGTTTCTTTGAATCGCTTGCTTGATTTGTTCATTGGCGTCTCGAACATTCTCAGTAACGCCGAGCACGGTTCCCGATATTCTGTCTATGTCTTGATTTTGTTGTAAAACCTGAACAAAAAACGTAAAAAATACCATTAACAGTTTTAAATGTACGAGTGTAAAATTTTCATTACCTTCTCAGTGAAAACTTCTTGTAATTCGGCGATGTGAATCACTTTGCTTTCGATTTGTTTAACTTCTTCAGAGAGACTATTTAATTCGTCATATAATTGGGCATTTTCCGATTCGAATATTTGCATTTCTTCAGCAGATAACTGATCAGTTTCTAGATTGGGAAAAGAATCCATCTCTCTGGCTACTTCTAAGCTGGATTTGTTTAAATTGTCTTTACCCCCTTCTGTGTCGTGGTGATCTGAGGAATCTGAATCTTCGCTTTCTGCATGATGAGAATTCCCACCTAAAGAGAGATGTCCTGCGGCCGGCGCCAATGCTGAAAGATTCCGCACGTCCCTAGCTCTTTTGACTCTGACTGCCCTTTGCTCCACCAATATTGCACAAACACACTTTAAATAATTTTCTAATAACTTAACTACCCCGTCGATCATTTCATCCATCTGAGGTGTTCCCTTCACTAGTTTGGTTTCTTTTTTAAACTCTTGAATAATGTGCGAACAAGTGTTGACTATTCTCTGAGCGCCGTTGTCTATCTGGTCCCTTTCAGAATCCGACATAACGGCTCCCCCATTTAAAAAGTTTGAAAAATTAAGATAAGCGGTCCTATTTTCGAGTAGGAAGTCCCGCAGTCTGGTTATTTGAGAAGCGATATCTTTCGCCCTCGAGAGGATTGGGTTTTTCTGTTTCTTTTTGAGAATCCTATTCTTGTCTTGATCGTTATTATTCAAGCCGAAAGCTTTATTTCTAGTTCGTACACTTTTAACACATGCTCTAAAAAGCGGCGTGATCTCCATATTACACAATTCCTAAAACTTAATATCGATGAACTTGTTAACTGTCAAATACACGTCAAAACGAAACGTCACTTCTTCATGTAATCCAAAATAGCGCTCTTTCAGCGATATTTATAAATTCATATGAATGTTTAATAAAATTACCTCTGATGTAATATTTAAATTTTATTTGCATACTTTTAGACAAATGATGAATATGAATATAGAATTTTAGTTTTATTATTATTTGGAAGGAAAAATATGATTGTAGATGGCAAGATTGAAAGAAATGTCAGTGGAGGTCGAGTGTCAAGAGTAACCTATAATAAAGTACGATGTTCTCCACGGTCCGTTATGGACTGCGGCAAGTGGGCGTGGTTAGACAAGCGCTGAAGAGCTGCAGCTTGGTGGCTTCAAGTCCTGTAGTTTCAGGTCCTGCAGCTTCAGGAGTTCCAGCAGGTTTAGCAAGTCCAGTCATCAGCAGAATGATCCACGGTCACCCGCCGGCGCCCAAGCCAGAGATCGGGCGTGGCTTAGCGTTCAGGCGCAAGGTTCACTATCCTAAGGAGTACACCGTGGAGCCACTGAAGGTCACCAACCTGGGCGGCAGAGATCCAGCCACAGGTATTAGCGATCGTCACTGATTAGTGTCACTATATCTTGACATATTATACATAACTAATGACCACGCCCACAGGAAGAGTGGCCGTCAAGGGCATCGGTGGAGGCATCAAGCACAAGTACCACTGGATCAAGTGGGTCAGGGACGGACCAAGTGAAGGACCGCCTCAGGAAGAGAAAATTATTCAGGTAAACCAGCCTCGCTTGTTCTTTCATACAAATAATAAGCTCTATTCAATTACAGGTCATGAAGGACGGCTGCCGTAATGCTCATATAGCTCTTGTGGCCACCGGAGACCAACTCAAATACATTATAGCCACTGAGAATATGAAAGCCGGTGATATTATAAAAACATCAAGGCATATACCCAAAATTCCAGGTATTCATTCGCAGCTTTTTTGAATTCTTTAATTACAAATATATATTAAAAATCCTTTTCAGTATTAGCCAACGAAGGAGATGCTTATCCACTAGGAGCATTACCCATGGGCACAGTAATCTCTTCGATAGAAAAATATCCAGGTATATAATTTTTAAATACATCCTAAATTCACAATTCATTCATTTTTTTTTGTTATATTAAGGCAAAGGTTGTGTGTATGTCCAAGCGGCCGGTACATGTGCGAAAATTCTCCGTGTTCAAGAAGGACGAATTGTCGTTTCCATGCCATCGAAGAGAGAATTCAGCTTCGATCCAAACTGTTTGGCGGTTGTTGGTGAGTGAAAATTTTACTCGGGTGTTACTTTCACAAATAAATATTATTTCACATTTTGTAGGTCGCGTTTCCAATGCTATTTTCAATAAAATTCATATTGGTTCACCTCAAGCGAACAGATGGCTGGGCAACCGCCCTCGATCTGGTCTCTGGCAAAGAAAGAGCGGTAGACACGGTAGAAAAATCAAACCTCCTAAACCACAGAAGAAAATTGTACCAGTCGTACAAAAACTGAAGAAAGTTCAATTGACTATGCACGTATAATAGATTATTAGATTTGATATGTTGTATTTTATATTAAGATGAATAAAAGGATTAATAATGAATTATAAATTTATTGAAATAAATAACACAGTACGAATCAACACAAAGCTTGTCCAACTGGATTTTCTAGTATAACTGTGCTCTCTTTTCCATTCAATGTGATGTTTTTAAATTTGCACACTGGTGTATTCGATGAAGACGTATCGGAAGGTTGTTTTTTGCTGGCGTAAATAGTTTTGCTTGAATAAATAGTCATATCTTTTGCGTTAACTTGATTCCCCTCACACCACAGCTCGAAATTGACTCCGAACAAACCAAATATTAATTCCACTTCCCTCCTTAGCTTTTCTAAATTGACACTGTTGCCTTTAGAATCCTTCAAAAGGATCAGCCCGTCGGTAGATTTAGCACCATATCTCGGTGAAAGATTGCAGAGTTTGATATTGACCCAAGGTAAAGCGGGCAAGGAGACTTTATTTCTACTGGTGATGATGACTTCGAATTTGACTCCTTTGAGATCTTGCATTTCCCTAATAATAACAGGGTATGATAGTTTTTCAGTGGACAGTCGAGAAAATGGTGATTTGATAGCATTTTCAATGTATTCCTTATGAGATTCGCAAACTCGGAATACATCATTTTTGGTGTCTTTGATTGAGTAATAAATATTGACTTGGTCAGTCGGTACAAGATGTGCTTTCTTCCGTAGCTTCTGCACTCGATTTATTATTTCCCTCGCGGTACCTTCATCAATCATATCTTGATCGGGAGATACGTCGAGTAAAATCAAAACATCATTATCACTGTGGGCTTCGTATTTCTCATTCGATTGATTAGACTGGAAGATAAGTCTTATTTCAGATAAATCAATTTTATGGCCTAATAACTCGATGAATCCTTTAGATATCAAGTCTTGGCAATGGGCATCGGTGAGCTCTTTGATTTTTTGAGTTATAGCTTTAAAATCTCCTTTCAACCGCAGACCCAATGTTTTATGATCGGGTTCAGCTCGCAGTGAAACACCGTATTTTTCTTTATCAGAACTCACGGTAATCTTACGCACGTTCATTTCTTCCAAAATGTACTTCTCCAATGATTTTATGTCTTTCAAATAATTGGGGTCTGAATGAATCACCACCATTTCGGGTAAAGGATACTTGATTGGAATAGTTTTTCTATCTCTGAGAACTCTGCCGAGTTCGATTGTATTTTGCATTCGCTGGACGGCTGCTTCAATTTCCAAATTGACGAGACCTTCGCAAGGACTCGGGAACATTGTAAAGTGGATGCTTTCTACACCTTTATCGGTGGTAATTTTCGACAATGTTTGATACATTAATTCGGATAAGAACGGAGTGAATGGAGCCATAAGACTCACCATATTCAATAATACACAGCAAAGCGCATCAATGGCAACTCGACAATCGTCGACTCCTGTTTCTCCTTTCAACCTTTTCCTGTTCATTCTTACGTACCAGTTGGTGAGGTTCGAGATGAATTTAGTGAGCCGAGGGATAACAGTGTAAAGTTTATATGCAGCCATCTCTTTTTTAACAAATGCAAGGAGAGATTGGGTGAATGACAAAATCCACTTATCCATTATGTTGTCAAATTTACCAGCGAAGAGTGTAGATTTTGAATCGAAGATATAATTGACTTTGTCTTCAACGATTAATCTTTCTACGTTTTGCATAAGGAACCTGAATGCATTATACCAGGGAAGAAATACGTCTTTTATGACATCCCTCACACCTTCTTCCTTGAAACGAAGATTCTCAGCTCGGACGACAGGAGAGTTGATTAAATAAAGCCTCAGTGCGTCGGCACCGTACTTGTTGACTACTTCCATAGGGTCGGGATAATTCTTTTTGCGTTTTGACATTTTCTGTCCATCAGCAGCCAAGACTAAGCCATTGGCAATCAAATTTTTGAATGGAGGTTTGTTGAAGAGAGCGGTGGAAACTACAAGGAGAGTGTAAAACCACCCACGGGTTTGATCTATTCCTTCAGCGATAAAATCTGCAGGGAAACAGCTATCGAAATCTTTGAGATTTTCAAAAGGATAGTGCTGTTGGGCATACGGCATAGAACCAGATTCAAACCAGCAATCAAACACTTCAGACACGCGTTTTAACGGAGGTTTGCCCGGACGTAATGAAGGAATCGTTAAATGATCAATGTTCTCTCTATGGATGTCTGTTACTGTATGTCCAGTCAACTTGCAAAGTTCCTCAATGCTTCCTATACAAACAATTTCCTCACCATCTTCGGATATCCAAAGGGGAATCGGAGTACCCCAATAACGATTTCGACTGATAGCCCAATCTCGAGCATCTCGAAGCCAATTACCGAACCGCTTCTCTTTCACAAACTCAGGAACCCAATAAGTCGATGAGCTACAATTCAATAGATTTTTGGTCATGTGTTCGACTCGGACAAACCACGAGGGGACAGCTTTGTAAATAAGCGGCGTATCTGATCTCCAGCAAAAAGGATAGCTATGTTTCACTTGTCCGGCTTGTAACAGTCTACCCTTGGCTTTAAGAAGGGCCGTTATATGCTTATCGGCATCTTTAACATATTGTCCAGCAAAATCTTGAACGGGTGCAACAAATCGACCACTTGCATCAACCGGACAAATAGGCTCTTGATCTCTTGTAATTATACCAGCAGCGAGGCAAACTCTATAATCGTCTTCACCAAAATACGGAGCTTGATGGACAATGCCAGTACCAGAATCATCAGTAACGTATGAATCTGTCAAGACTTTGAAAGCCCCTTTGGATTTGTAATCGATGAAATAATCAAACAGCGGTTCATATTTTAAACCTTTGAGTGTTT
>JAGTTH010005024.1:0-70879 GCA_022606485.1 Agraylea sexmaculata | reverse complement strand
TTTATCAAACTCTATCATATGAATTGCAACATAAAAACTATCAAAGGTAATAAAATCATTACCTTTTCTAGAATTAAAATACTAAGTTGTTTTATTTTATAGTAAATTAAATGATTTACAAACTAAATTGGTGATGAATAAAAAAATGTATGAAGATTTTCTTGTAAACAATGAAATGAAAATACACAGTCTCAAAGATGAAATTGATGTGGGTATTCTTAAAATATAGTATGAAATAGTATTTTAACAGTAATTATTTTTGACGATAAGGATTGTGAAAAGAAAATAGAAATAAGTTTAGCGATAGTAAATCAAAATGAAAGAGAGCGATCTGAAAATAATATATTATTAAAAATAAAACAAGAAAATGTCCATTTAAATAATATTGAAAATAACAAAAAAAATATATTAAAAGAACAAAGACTGAATGATCAGATCGGAGTGTTTATTTATCATCAGATAAAGGTGAAACTTACTCGATTGAAAATATATTTTTCTATTAAATAATTCTGATTCAATATTAGGATTTACAATCTAAAATTAAATTTTGGATACAAAAATATGCTAATGATTCAATGAGGATTGATTGTGAAATTGCTTCACTTACAATGAAACGTTCTGAGCAAAAAGACAATTTTATAAGTCTTCAAAAAATGGTAAGTTATTCGAATTCATAAACACCACCGATGCTTATATATATATTCCATTTAAAAATATGAATTCCAAAGTTTACAGAGCATGAAAAAGAGATTAATGAGTGGAAGGAAATTATTGTGGAGAGAAAAAGGAAACAGGAGTATGAACAATTATTGCATCGCAGTGCTACAATATTGCAAGCCTGGTGGAGAGGATTATTTGTGAGAAGAAGATTGACATCAAAACAACCCAAGGATTCAAAAGGGAAAAATGCCAAGAAGAAAAAATAAACTTACTTATCAAACAAACAAATCCGACAATTTGTCATTCCAATTTTTTTTATTATTTAAATAAAATTACCAAAAACAGAATTGGTTCACTAGTACAAAGAGTGTAAAAATCCAAAGAGAAAATGTGTATCTAAGAGAATATTATTATGATCAAATAAAGAGTCATTAATGTGGCCCATTGATAAAAAAGTTTTATCTTTTAAGCATTGATTGAACTTAAAAAAATCAAACCAATGATTATCAATTATGAATATTATTATTTGACATTCAGCCAATTAAATATTCTACTTAGGCTTCTCCAAATTGTTTCTCCCAAGGAAATAGGTATAAGTAAAACATAATGCCTCATAAATAAATAAATATGTATGTAATAAAATATAATAAAGATATTTAATGATAAACCACCAAATGAATTTTAAGACGACATGCTTAGATGATTATTAATGTTAGGCTTTATTTTTTATATTTCTATATGGTATTAACTAAACTATTTAGGTAATATATTTTGTTGAGTAGCAACCAAAAAATACGACAAATTTCTTCATGATTTTGATGTCTAGACCTAATATTTGGATTACTAGTACTAGCACCAAAATTAATGTTTTATAAGGCAAAAGTGCGATGGCTGAAATATAAATTGAAGCCTACGTATAACGTAACTGGAAATTGTCCCAATCTGTTGCGGCACTCCTATAATTTTCGTTTTCATATAACTAAAAATATAGGCCGAGTGTGTAAAAATGAGGATCTACATCATGCAATATTAAAAACAGTATTATAACAGACTCTAATCCATTGATTCACACTAATATTATAAGACTTCGTTAAAAAAATAAACAAGCTTATTATTGATAAGTCGAGTTCGGTGGAAATTGAAATACATTCACCTCGAGTTGGTGGAGAATGCATCGAATAAATAAGTTTTTATTTAAATATCCATCTCAATGTGTGTAAAAATAAATAATTGACTTATCATATTAATTAATTAGTAGTAGATATATTAATGATACAGGGCATAAAATTCAAAGGTTTGGTTATCGAGGACAGGGTAATATTACAATGTCATTCTCACGTCGCACGACGGAGACAAACTGTTTCTCATTATGGTTCCAGCCTTCCATAATATCATATTTGTCATTGTGTTCTGTTTTAGTATTCTATAACCGTTTTTCATATACACGGCCGAGTCAATGCCTGTATTACGAAACAACTATCAAGTGCATCATTACCATTGGCAATTTTTCACAGGTGGGTACTATCACAGCCTATCGATTCAGACAGTTTAGTAATATACAGAAAATATTTTAATGTGTATTATTTTAACAGGTAAATATTGTTATTCAGGGACCTTCGGACAAAACGAAGGTAAATACAATACCAACCTTCAATTCTTGTCACCGTGACCAACGTCTATAAACATTAAATATGAAAACACACGCGTCATTGATATTATAAAGTTCAAGTCCATGGACACACTATTTTTAGTATAAAAATATGCAACCAATAGGTTTTTTTTTGAAATCCAAAAAGTAATAATTTGTCAGGCAGATAAGACAAGTATGTCGAATTCTAAATATTTGCTTCAGTCAATCTTTCATTGAATTTGAGTGATTCAAGGAAAATGAATATGCGAGCGGTGTTCTTTGATATTTTTTTTTATTTATTATTAAAATGTTATGTTGGATTAAAAGTTTAATTATGACTGTAATCGAAAGCTTTATTTATGCCTAAAAGCTATTTAATTAAAATATCGTATTGGGACTCAGAGCAAGGAAATTATTTTTATTAAGTATGGGGGGGATATGAACAAAAAAATATTTTACGTCGATTGACAAACATGATAGAATGTTACTAGGAATTTTTCTATTATTTATAATTGAAAATTGCGTGCTAAGTGTATCTCGAGATTATTCTAGTGTGATAATAGGTATAATTAGTTTTTATATATGTATATTATGATAATAAATCAATTATATTTATTGAAAAATTAACAGGTTGTTTTAAGTCAATCCCCAAAATTAATAATTATTGTCTTTCAATCCCAAAATTGATTGTTGACCCAATTTATAATCAAACCTAGCCCAAGTGGGTGTAATTAAATGCTTTGGCTTTGCAACGATTTCCTTTATTATTTGATTATTGTAATATTTTATTTTAACTCTCTGATATTTACACAAAACCTTATATGATATACACCTACTACCACCCTAATATTTATTATACATCAAATATTAAATTCATTCATTCAAATATTAAACTATAAAGCAAATTAGTAATTTTATTATCTTATAAGATCATTCTGTTCCGTCTGAAAATTCAAATAGAATAATACATTTTACCACATAATAAAGCAATACAGTGGTACCTCGACATACGAGTTTAATTCGTTCTGCAACTTCGCTCGTAACTCGAATCAAATTTTCCTATACAAACTGCCATTAATCCGTTCCAGCCTCCCAAAAAGTCCCAGCAAAAAAATAGTTTTCTAAACATACCACGTGTTTTTGAATAAAAAAATGAATTTATAAATAATAAATATTGTACAAAACAAAAACAAGAATAGAAAAAAAAAATTAGATTTATACATTTAGTGTTTCTTTCGCTTAATTTTCGTCACTGTTTTTCTTTGCCTTTATCGCTAAACTTTTCTCACTCTCACGTGTAGGCTGTTTAGAAAAAAAAAGTTTCAGACCCATGGATTTCTCTAGCCGATTGTTCGTATCTCGAAGCAAAAAATCGCCCTCGTATGCTCGTATCTCAAAAACTCGTATGTCGAGATACCACTGTATTCTAAAAATGTAAGCAGCGCAGTGCTCTACAACTGTGAGCAATTAAAAACATATTGTTTTCACCCCTTTGACCGCGCTTTGTTTATATAATCTATAATTTATTGAAACGATTCTTGCCGTTTAAAATCAATGGATAAGGTTTTTATTGTATTAATCCGGCTTTTCGCGTGCATAGGTCAGGTAATTAAAGATAAGAATGTGATGATGTAAATATCGTTGACTATATACATTATAAATAATTAATTTATCCTATAAAATTGTATTACTAGGTATCGTGGATGAATCATTGGGTCGTGTAATAAGGAGTAGCTTTGAAATCATTTTGGTCAGTATTTCTTCGGCTGCTGACCGCGTTGGTTGTCCAATCATCATGACAAGGATCATTGCTCTACTTCTCGTGTTCGTGTGTTCTGTGTCTTGTTTAAATGAACTGCGTAAGTTAAATCATTAAACATGCATTCTAGAAAGTATAATGTATAATGTAATATGTCACATTTCAGCGGATTTCCTCCATATATGTAAGAAAAACGACCCCAAGCTGAAGAAATGCTTCAGGGAGTCTGTCCTGTCTCTGAAACCATATTTCAAAGAAGGTAACATTTTTCAGGAACCTGTGTCTTAACTTGTATATTAATTATAATACTATTTATAGGAGTGCCGAAATACAATATCCCTAAAACCGAACCTTTGATTCTGAAAGATTTATTGGTATCTGAACCTACTGGTCGCAATGCAGTCAAGATTTCAGCCAACAATATAAAAGTATTCGGATGTTCAGATTACGATGTTAAAAAATTGGAGTAACTAATATTCTATACATAATATGTATAAAGTCCAAATTAGGAATTTGTTCATATAGTGTTAAATATTACAATTTTCAGTATTAATTTCGATGAAGGTCATATCAACTTTGATGTTTTGTTGAGGCATCTATTCATCGATGGACAATACAGCCTCGATGGAAGAATTTTATTGTTTCCTGTTCAAGGATCAGGAAAAGTCGTTGGAAACTTTAGTGAGTATATATTATTCATACAATCACGTTAGATTTTTTTTAGTTAAATAAACGAGTCGCTAAACAAGTTTTATCGACAATAAACTCTTCATTTTCAAGATTTTTTTACAATACATATTCTAGTATTTAAAAATAGATTAAAATAGTTCCATTAAGACTGTATTAGTTAAAATTTTATCTTTAATGGCTGAAAATCGATATGAAGTAAATGATTTGCTATCAAAGATGAGTTTTTACACGATGCTCAAACTCGACTATGAAATTATAAATTAATTATCATAAAATGATAATTAATATGCATGCATTGCATAAAATCTTCATATAAATTAGTTATTTTTCAATCCTGGATATTTATATACCGTATCATAATCTCATATAAATACAATTAAATTGAATCGATCTGTGAGATAAGAAAAATAATTAATACACATATTTACGAACATGCAACAATGGGCGAGACATTGAACGTGAACTTGATGTTATTTATTTCATCGGCGATCGAACTTGAACCTGGAGTTATTATAATGTTATTTATAATTACAGCTAATTGTATCGGTGTAGTGAAGATGGATTGTGCAATCACGAAGAGGGACGGAGATGAATATTTAACTGTTAATAAGATGGATATGAAAATTAAAGTTGGCAAGGGAAGTATTCACTTATATAATCTCTTCGGAGGAGAAAACGTTTTAGGTAAGTTTTCAAATAGGACATCCAAGAGATTTAAATCATTTGGATTTTTTTTATATTATACCTATCAATAAAACGATAGTCATTTCACGAATATGAGAAATCAACCATTTTCTTATTAATTTAATCAACAAAACACCCTTTCGAGATATTGAAATAAATGGAAATAACACGGAAATGATGCCTAAATTCCATACATATCTTAAAATGTCATGTTGTGATAATAATAGAAAATGTATCTATTATGTATCATACATTCAACTTTTAAATGAAATATCATCATTAGTGATACCATTTGACGAGATTGTCTTTTGGTAACTGATTACATTGTAGTTGGGTTACATTGAAAGTTGTATTATTTGAAAGAACAACTGAAGAAAAATATTTTTAGGTATCTGTAATGGTGCTTCCACACACTCGCGCGAATGTTCATGAGAATCCGATTTAATATTTCGAAATAATGTTAATACTCTCAATATTACGCATTACTCGAATCCGATGATCGGTATTCGAAATCGTTGATTTCATTTAATAAAAATTCACCACACAGTCGTTAATCGTCTACATTAACTCTGAGTGTCTGTATGCGGCATAAGACTAAATTAACCATTAAGTACAGTCATTTAATTTAGTGCAACGAAGCTAAATCATGTACAGATACAATAGTAAAATATGTCAAAACGTTTATTGAATTAACGGAATTATAACTCTTTTTATTTATCACATACCTACGTAACATATATTTTTTCAATTAATCTAGATTATACTTTTTTTCAGGGGATGTAATCAACGATGTGATCAACCAGAACTTTGACACATTCAGTCAAGAGTTATTTCCTGCATTGGAGAGAGAATTATCCAAAGTTTTTACTAAGATGACTAACAATATCGTATCTCAATATACATATGCCCAGCTGTTTCCAACAACATGAATCAAAAAATTTAAATAATAATATGTAGTTAAATGCTAAAGTAATAAAATGTGATATTCCAAGGATGACACGGTTGCGTGATTGTATTTTTAATTTAGTAGATAGAAATAAAAATATGTTAAATATGTATTTTTTTTTGGTGACCTTTCGAAATAGGAGCGAGGCTAGATTCAGTAGGAAGACAACGTCTTATGATTATAATGAAAATTTACGATTAATACGATGGAGATTTGAATAAGTTAACTCTCAATTAATTTGGAATTCTGGTAGCTCAATTGACACTGATTCACGACATTGAAGCTTGAACTTTGTAACAGCAAATAAATCATTATGCGGCGTTAAGCCATTTAAAATGTTGGAAAACTAGTACAATTTATGTGAAACTTCATATTCTCAATTATCACCACGATCTATAGTAAATGTCATTATTTTTAAAACAAGTGTGATTGTAAAACGAGACTGCTGTGATGCAATGATTTGCAGAGTTTTAAACGTATCGTGTCATGGTCGATTGGACATTTTTCAACGTTAAATGTGATTTGAATGAACTTGTTTCTATGTAAATAGCAGTCGCGAATTTAATAAATTAAAAAATATTCAGTTTGGATGAATTATTTTGCCATTTTAAATTCTGTTGTTGTTTTTCGATCAAGACGATGAGATTTTGCGGTTGGCTAAATGGATTTTCCCGACAGAAATTACGAAGAATCCAAACGTCATGCAGAGTAAATTAGAAAAACAATTCACGTCAATACTAAAGTGACGACAATATCATCAATGCAAGGTCATCGAATTGTTCTCATTGTAAATAAATCGTAAAACAATAAATAAGCATCAAGACTGAATTAAAATACACAACAAAGTAATTTAGTTCGGGTAGGTATTATTGAATGGGATACGGATTAATTTGCTATTATCTTCACATTTTGTTGTACGGTATTTACACGTAGATTTTTAATCTATTATCTTGTGTAAGAAACGTAATTGGAGTAATGCCGGATGCCAGGGTTGATTGATGCTTTGAATATTCAATCTTATTTAATTAATTTCACCCCCTGGAGAGATAAACATGATTGGCATTGGTATACAAATGTATGCCAAATTTAACCACATTATATACAGTAAAACCCCTTTTTTACTTTCCTTCACTTTTGGGTTTTTCAGTAAGATACGTTGTTTTTGGCGGATCCCGAGTCCCGTCCGCGTCCCGTCCTTACAAATGCGCGAAATAATCCATTTCCCGCATTTTTTTTACAAAACTTATATATGGGATGTAATCGTTTTGATATGGTAAAAACCCGTAATTGAAATATTTTTTCACCAGAAAATTACCTAATAGGTAATATTGACGTCCCTTTCCTCGCCGAAATGTCAATTTACGAAATTATTTTATTTTATACATATTTGCAAAGTATATTTATTTTAGTAAATTATTATTATTAATTGTTTTAAAGCACAATGCCAACTTAAAAAAATCAGGTATCTATTTTCTATTAATTAAGGAATTAGTAGCAAAGACAGTCGCAGAGAAAGGAGATAATAATTATATGAAAGCAAGTAATTATATTAAATATGGGTGCACCTCAGAGACGCACTCCCTTTCTTAGCATTGGGAATATTCGATCTTATACATTTTAAATAACATAAGTATAATCGAAATAAAAACTTCTATGGTATTTGATCTACCTACATAAATGTATATTAGTAAATACCTGGTGACTTGTGTTGATATTTCCTAATGTAGGCGGTGAGTTGTGATTAATTAAAAAGTTAAACAATCGGCTCACTATCATAAGGGCGGAGACTATCGAGAGCTGATCAACAGTGTCAAGCTCCACGGGTGTAGCTGTCATTTATAACTGTCGCAAGTAAAAAAAAAATGAACAAAAGAATATTTAAAATTCGTAATTATTGAACACCGACTTTGAATTATTTTCATTGTAAAAACAAATGTATATATAAATTTAATCTTGATAATTAGCTCTACTTTATGGTTATAGCAACACTGTTGTCACACGTCACCTGTGTGTTGGCTCGGACGCCGTTACGCTGAGTGTTATTTTCCGTTATTTTGCCAGTGGAAGAAGGTAATATTCATTAAAATAAGGTCCAAACTTATTTATTTTCATAATCATTAATCATCGGAATTGTTAAAAGACTCGCACTTCAATTTAAACAATTTTTTACAGGTATTGAATTTAAAAATGCGCAAATTAAAAGGTGCAGTCAAAGAAACTTCAAAGCAAAAAAAGCAGCGTAAGGAGGAATTTGCAAAAGTAAGACAGCAAATCCCGACTATTGTCTTGCCATCCTTAGGGGTTGTTGTTATTTTGATACTCCTCTACGTATTTTTCAAGACCAGACCAGCTAAGATTCTATATGAAGACTGAAATTACTTACACATCCTAATGCACATCCGCTACTAATTTTTAATGTAAGTACATATACATATAATTTCAATTTATTGTGTTTGTTGATTTTTATAAACATATTTATACTTTCAGATGCCTCAGAGATAATTATTTGAGTTTCAACAAGTATTACATTCCAATATTGTTTTAAATATGAATAGATGGGTCCAAAGTACATAATATCTTCATATGAAAATTGTTTTTATATTTGTTATAATGTATGAAAAATTATATTTTATAATAAATTTATGATTATTTATATTGCTTTTTATATTTCCTTAGAATAATAACCTCCAACTGTGGCAAGTGTAATTTAAAATTGTCTGTATTCTGTTAGTGTGTATTTTATTGTATGGACACAGCTGTCTGCACACATCGGCACACATGAAAAGATCACGGATCAGATTCTACGGGTAATTGTAATGACACCATATGCGATCCAACATTTAAATATTTTATATAAAAAAACGGATATTTAATAAGGTTTATTTGATACATTTTAAATGGATTTGTATACATATGCATGTATATTTTTTCATGTGGTCAGCTCATCAATCTTTTGTAGGCTTTGAGTTGTTCGTGGTCATAGAGGGAGTGTATCTTATCATACATATGACAGAAGAATACAAGGATATTATCGTATTGGCCACAATATGGCTGTATTCTTGTTGGATTATCACATGCTTTTGTAACATGGTATTTTTCATAGTTCAATCCTCTGTAGTCGGGATGGACACCCCATGCGTTCATATGTACCTCTATGAGGAATTGATGAATGGCTTCTACTGTGGCGAGATACCACCGAGGACTACCCTTTTGATATCTCCAAAATTGTGACACCCTATTTTGTATGACAAGGGTGGGCAAACGTTTCAAATTTTCATCTTTGTATATTCCTTTACTCTGGCTCCAAGTACTGTCAATAAATATAGCTCTTTTTATCGGTAAATCATCAAATGTGGCAAAATCATGATCTAATCTCTGTATATCTTCAATAAATCGTTCAGTTAAAAGAGTTTTTTGTTGATGTTTCTTTCCGTTCAACATTTCATTTTCTGATACCATTTTGTCAGCTGCTTTGTTAAAAAGCTTGTCAATACTGCATGAATTAGAACTTGGATACACCAAGTACACTTTTTCTTCATTGCTATAATCTGGTATATCAGGATAAGTATAAATTTTTACATCAAACGGAGCGAGTATTGCGGCATGTATTGCTGTGCTTTTACCATCAATTTCATTTTTATGTTTAATAATATCAATTTTGAATGGAAGCTGTAATGAAACACTAATTTTAGTCAAATAACATTGTTAATATTCAGAAAAGGAGAGAATTTAACTCAATTGTACATACATTTATAACGGGTAAAAGTGGTTTTAGATAGTCTAAAGGCTGTCTGCAAGTATAACAAAAGTACATCCTAGATGCTCCACAACTCGAACATGATGCTCTTCCTTGAACTCCTCGTAATGCTTCAATCCCACATACTTTAAGCCCTTTAAAAGGCTCATCATCAGCCACTACACTTTCACACATGGCTTATTTATAACCTTGAACTAAAAGCTGTCACGTTTGACAGATACGAGCTAGAAAGTGTTTACAATGCTGTGTTGCCAGCATTGTAAACACTTTCAAATTTTTCCAATGCTGCGCTATCAAGAAATCTTCATATTTAATATGCTACAATATTTTCCGGCAATTAATTAAAGGGGATGTAGTTTTGAGATTTTTATTTATGTATGTATATGTTCAGAAATATTTTTATATAATATTTCTGAGTTATTGGACAGTTCAGTATATATTTGAATTTAATTTAATAAGAATAGAATAGTAGCAAAACAATTGGTTGTGATTATTGATGTTTGTTTGGTTGAGGTAGAGATGATCGCGAGTATAAAGAGGTGGCGAGAGCGGGTTCTTGAACCACTACACCTGCTGCGAGGTCAATGTCACCATCGCTTCTATCCCACAGAGCACATCTTCGAGTTCCAGGCAAAAGAGTCTAGTCGACTAGATCATTTGCTATTAGATTTATACACACATAGGACGTATCATCTATACGCAGTAAGTACTTACTTAGTAAGCTCTCTTTACTAATATTTTAGAGTCTACAATTTCAAAAACATGTACCTATGCTAATTTGATCAAAGAACTATCTACATAGAAAATTTCAAATTCAGATTATAATACCTACTATCACTATTTTATTTAAAATAAAAAATGTAGATAACATCTGCGAAAATAATCAAAACTTTAAGCTTTAGGTATAATAATTAATAAATTAACAAATTTGATTCATTGTAACAACGTCAACAAGAAATCTGTGAAAAATGTACAGAATATATAAATCTTTTTACCTAACATGTGAACTTTAATTAGAATTCGAAGTGTTGAATTATTTAAAACACGGTAAAGTTACAAAAACCCATAAAATCAACGAGAGCTTTATAATAATAATAATCGTTATTGAACGCATGTGTTGCAAAAGTCTCTTGGGTAGATTATTTTCCTACAGGTTTTAACGATCGTCTCTTTATTATTTTTGGTTTTCTTTTTTCCTCGATGCGTAAGGTCCGGTTTTATACTTAACCACTAGTTTAATACACACCTTTTATGAATAACTATTATATACTTTACAGGTATTTCAGTATTAAAAGTCAATTGAGCGGCGGAACAATCATTTTTCGCACCCATTATAATCAATTTAAGCCTCATTGAACTTTATTCCGCTTTTTTACTAGGCACTCTTTTTAATGCTTACTGGGGTTTTATCAGAAATCGATCATCATGGCTTAAACTATTTTTGCACAAAAAAATTATGTGAATTATTAATACATTGGAACCTTGATATAACAAAGCTTAAGAGAAAAAAGTTAAATCGAGGATTTCTATGTATGTTTATATCGAGGTTAGTTATAGTATTGATGTTCACAAGGACTCATATTACATACATGTCCTTAAATTCTGAATATTAAAAATAGGTGCACACAAATTACTAAAGTAAACGATTAAATATTAATTAGAATATATCCAGACTATAAAGTGCGTGAACAAAGAATACAAAAATGATCAACTAAGAATTTGCAAGTTGTAATTACTTTAGATAGTATAATTATTCTTGTCATATAGCCTTGTGCTTTCCAAGATATTATTCAAAGACTTCGATATATAGAGGTCGAAAATAGGTAAAATTAACGACGAAAATTTGTTATATCAAGGTTTTATTCAATATTTATTGATAAAACTTCGCTATGTATAAGTAAAATATAAACATAGGGATAGATTGATGTTTCAAGTGGTATTGAAACCTTTCTTTATATCGAGATTATACTCGTATGGGTGTTGTACCTTCTAATTTTGATGTAAAATTATAGGTATCATTGCTAAATTTGGTTGTGTTTAAAATTCAGCATATTGTTTGGCAAAATAAGTATAGTCTATTGTGATTTTTAAAATTCCTTTGTTCATTGTTTGCATGAATTTAATTTGTTTTGTATGAAAAGCGTCAAAATCTGTTATTTCACCGCTATGTTTGTTTGGGAGAGCTTTGGCTAAAGCTTCAATCACATACCTAGATAGTTTCTGCTTTAACAAAGAGGCGCATTCTCCTCACCCCCCTGTAATGTATATTTACTTTTTTATCAAGGCTAACAATCTAGAGTGTATATTGGATGTGCTTGTTGTATGTCAGACCGGTCGTTTCTCACGGAGGAGTTGCAAGTTGACCGTTCGTCGATAGATCTTGTGTGTACCTAATGTATAATATGTACACATGCTTTGTAACAAATTAACGGTAAAATCTACATGACAAAATCCACATACACCCATCTACATTATTTGTTATTTCTTTAATGGCTACAATATGGTTTAGGAGCTTTGTTCGTTATTCGGGGTCATTCGCCGCGCGGTGCAACGAGAGAACCACTTTGATGCTAATTACACATACACACATATCCTTGTTTGAAGAAAAATATCCACACAAGAAATAATAAACCATTTTTAAGTATTCGTTAGTCTTTAAAACCTGCTATTTACCGACCACTTTCCGTGACTAATTAGACTACCTTTTTGCACCTCACAAATCGCTTTTCAACTCGCCAAATACACAACGACAAAAACTATTTCAATGAGTTTTTTTTTATAAACTACATTCCCATAAAAGTATAAACGGTTGAAAAATTGCATTACTGCATTCCCTTAGTATTGAAAAGCGACATTATCATCATCGCAATCTGACTGAAATGCAGTTCTCCTTTTAATTGTGTCTACTTATTTATGGGTATTATCATTTGCTACTTCTTCAGATAAAACCCAATTACCCCGTAATCAATATACCTAAAACGAGTTACTGTATTCTCTAATGATGATGCGTGGGATTTAAATTAGAAAATTTTCAATTCCCCGTTGACAATGCCTTATTATCTGTTCACAATGTTGTGTAATTGTTTCTCATAGTCGGTGGTTTAATTAGTGTAGAATGACCATTCAAGCTTATTATTCATGGTCTTAAGTCACAATTGCGTACATCGTGATCGTGATCTACAAGATTTACCCGAGAAGCCTCCGGTTATAGTCTTCAAGTCATCAGGCCTTGGCATTGCGTCTTTAAAATACCCACTCTTGAATCACCTCACTAGATTAGAATCACCTCACTAGATTTCTACTCACTTTGTTAGCAATTCCACCACATACCTACACATATGATGAAACAGTTATCGTAAAACTTGTTTAAATCAATTTATTGTGCATCGGACGTTTGCTAGATTAGTACTCTTATTACCGTTTGTGTGATTCCGATTTTAAAAGTTGTTTTCCTACCTTTGGAAATATTCCTATCATTCATATTACAGACATAAAAATATTTGAAATAAAACAGGATGAAACTTGATTATCTTTATAATGTTATCACCTCAAATAATAAATTATCATAATTTAATAGAAAATACTTAAATTAGGGAATTAGGAAGGTAATTTTTCGCCACACAATCCTGCGCCTTTGATTCCACAGCCTTGGGCTTTTCATGGATATCAACAATTATATAATGTACACCTAACTTTATCAAGATGTCCGAGTAAATCGTTCTCCAATCCCGATATTTCGTGAGAAGAAATTATGTTGTATGGTAATCATTCCAACGGGTTTTTAATTGTGAATTACTTAATCTCTCTTCGACGAGTAAATTACTGTGAGAATTTTCACAAACACACACCACCAGTTAGAAATTTTAATTAAACGTATAAGAATATTTTCAGTGTAACCTTAATTCAAATGTAAGTAGGCTCTCTTTTCATTGTGATTGAAAGCTGTACACCGGTTTATTGCTTCTTCTCAAACTTACAATTTAATTTTTCCCTTCACAATTTTCATTTCATGAACAAGAAGGTCTACCCACTAGACTTCCCCCGGGGGCTTGTCTTATATCTATATTTTGCTTTGAGTAAATTTCTTGAAAATACAGCGCGAGGCAATCTTTATTATACATGGGCGATCTATTATATCATCATCTTATAAAATATTTATATATGATCTCCTTATACTACGTTAGGTATTCTAAACTCCATTCTAGTTATTCTATTATTAAAATACTTATAGTGAGTATTCTTCAATGGATTTGTGTGGGGTCGTAAATTAACCGAGATGAAAGATATTATGATTCTTCAGCCATGAAAAGAGTCCGCAGGCAAAGAAAAGCCGCCGATGTGTATGAATATATTATGTACCTAGTATAAAATTAACCATTCAAAGCAATGACTTCTGTACATTACATACGATCAAGCGGAAGCCATTCGTTTGAAAATGGCATTAGGTTTATCAAGTTAAAGTGGCAGGTTTGCACTCATATATTACGAAGACGGTCCTGTGTAATATTACGAGAAGTACTGGGGTGTGTAATTTGGTAACTGTAGTGCAATTGCATAATATAACACAACTGATTCTCCACCTCTAACTGTTGATAATTACCACTAGCCACGTATTCAAGCTTGTATTTATCTCGGTTTTATTTTCAAGATTCGTACGTGTATCTTTTAATAGCATCATTGTTTTGTACGGAAATACCCCGCGGAGTGTTCATTTGGGAGGCTTTATTCAGATATAAGACGTAATTTAATAATACGAATTATCCATAACCGACGCGTCTCTCGTTAATATCTTTATATCCGAATATGGCCGATTGGATAGTTTTATGGTGGCCTATTGGCCATTTGTGTTGTAAAATTTATTGTTAGATAGTAAAACTAATTACTAATGAATCCTTACAGAAGGATAATCATAAGCTATAACAATAATATTTTAAATATCTCCAAAAATTTACGTATATACATATGTACTAAACAATCAACTACTAGTATATGTATTATGGTTATTTACAAAAATCTGTTTTCATTTTAAAGTTTAATAACCCCTTACAGCATGAAGTGTCAGATTTGGCTAAAATCTTTTGTTCTTAATAAATTCACAAAAAATATTGAATACTAACTAATTTATTATTCATAACATACAAGATGAACTTCAGTTAACTGAGAATATTTTAGGGGGTCATAGGGTATCGGAAGAATAAATGAAAAATATGTATATAATAATAAATTAAAAAAAAATTAATAGTGCTTTTGGAATCAGCTGTTTCTATGAAGTACTCAATAGTTACTGTTGCGTATGTATTGTGTCTATAAAATACGTAATTAATAATAGATTTTTTTTATATTTAATATTTTTTGCTTATATTTGCGATACCCTACCATCCTTTAAAATATTCTCAGTTAATTCAAGTCCATCCTGTATATCAATTAAAAAAAAAAACAAGATCTCACGCGGTAAGGTACAGGTTTTGTGTATGAAGGATAATTCATATCATGCTTATTGAAAGTAAAATATTTAAAATAGATCTCAGGATAGTTTAATAATTCGAACAATAAATGAATTTAATAAAGTTGATTGAAAAATAATAATCCAATGACTATATTACAGTAGTGTTTTTAATTAAGGAGATTCAGTTTTTTATTGATTTGATTGATAATTTCTTAAAAATAAACACCGTTGATTTTTCGAATCCACTTGCTGGAAACGACTTGTTTATGATTATCGCGTAACGGAATAATAAGAGTTCGTTGAATAAATTGGGCAAAAAGAACACTGCCTATCTCACCTTTGGGTTCAAAAATAATATAATACGACCTCCTAGCTCTACTGTAAGACCTAAATAGAATTCATCACTTTTTAATAAAGCATTTTAATCTATACTTTACTATTTATGTACAGTATATAAGAGATTGGCTGACTTCGCATAATTGTTAAGTATGTATGAAATATGCACGAGGGATCCACGCTCTGGCAGTTTCAAGCCAAGGTATTTGAACTATGGCTACATACGAGTACAATTACTCTATACAAACAGTTTTTTCTATATAAAAAAGATTCTGAATAATATCTGGTGCTAACTTTATGTTTAGATATTCGAAAATACTCATTGTTGTGGTTATTACAGCACATCAAATAAACGACCCCAATTTGAAAGCAATTCTGCAGAAGCAATTGAAATCAAAATGCCTCTATAATGTAATATCCACTGTAAAAAGTTGTTAAATTTATTACGATTACAAAAAATAGATATTAAACGCGATAAAGCCATTAGTAAGCTGTATAAAATCTACTTTTAAACACTTAATTTACAACCGCTTGATTGGTATTAGTATATCGTTTTATATTTCTCCCTTTTTCCCCGCGGATATTTACGATGTTGTAGGGTTTGCATGTTCAAATAAACCAATGCTTATTTTTTTCCTCATTTGATGGTACATACCAGTGGCGGTCGGTATTTATGAACAGTGGTATTATAAAATACATATATGTTTATTGAGATTTGATTGCATGTCAATAAACAAATCAGTTTTATTATGATGCACTTACCCCCTTTATTTTTGGCTCGATCAAATACGACAATCATATTTAATAAGATTCTTTAGTCATTACATCTTCAAACAGTGAGAGTTTCAAATTGCATTTACTTTTGTACAAAGCAATTAATTGCACAAAAATAAAAAAATACTCGAGAGTTACAAAGCTCAATGTTTGAAGATAGCGCCCCTTAATCACTTCTTCTTAAACGTCTTTAATTTATTATTAAACAATAATATTCTTCAACGAGTATCCAATGTATTGTAAAATGAGATTATGGAAAAAATGCGTAAAATTCATTTTAATCATTTTAAAAATTAAATAATCAAATATTACCCGAAATAAATAGTATAGCAGGTACATCAGTCGTCAGTTATTTATGATAATAATATGCTAATCTTAACTGAAACTTAACTTAACTTTATCTTAACTTAAAGTAGGTATATTAATTATTTGGAAAAACTACCGACCGCCACTGTTATACACCTATCCAAATTTTGTGTTATTTGCACAGTACAATTTGTTTGAATAGTTTGGTTTTGCGGTTAAACCTTCCAATCACGTAAATAATAATGTAACATCGATTCGGTACAGAGATTTTTATAATTGGGGTACAGTTTTCGCATACAAAAAATAAGTGTACTGTCGGAAACAAGGGCATTTTCAAATATAAATAATCGTGTATTCTAGTACTATTTATAGTTTGTTTTCTATGAGGCTTCAAGATATAATATGAACCTGTCATCGTAACGGTAAAAAGTTATCGTCCGTCTGTTCGGATACAACACATATAACATTTTCTCATATACCAATAATATTATACAACACTATGTGAAGAGAATAAATAAAAGCGCCGAAATACAGCTGTTTTTGTGTATTAATTAAGCGCATGTAAATCAAATAATCTGCTATTTAATAGCATCGTTAAGTGCTTATAATGAAATGTTATTCGAATGTGAATTGAAAAGTCTGACTATTTAATTTGACGAGATGATCGTTTTGGTATGGGATGACTAGGCATATATGTATGTATACATACCCATATTTTTTATTAACTATCGATAAAAAGTGACAACACATAACTGATTTTTTTTCAATCTGATGATTCAATTGATTTCGATCTCAATAGAAACGTATAAAAATAAATGTTAATAATAAATAAATGTTTATAAAAACAAGTATTTTTTTGTTACAGATGAAGATTTCCATGCTGATAGTGTTGATGATGGTGGGCGTGGTCGTGGCCACTGACGCTTTCGGGTCTTCGGATGATCGCTTTCTGAAAAAATATGCCATGATGAAGGTGACGAGCTCTTTTTACTCGATACAGTTTTTTGCATTTCTTTGAGATGTCGATAGCAAAAAACAATCAATCAACGCGGAGTTTGGAAATTTAAATAGAGCATGAATTTAATTTTAAAATTATTAATTTAAAAAAAATATGTACGTCCGCAGTCGGTAGGATTCGAACCTACGCTCCCAGAGGGAATCTGATTTCTAGTCAGACGCCTTAACCGCTCGGCCACGACTGCTTGTGATCGTTGTGCGATTTATTTATTATATAAATCAATCTTAATTTCCCATATTATTTTAATAGATTTATGAAAGTTGCTTCGGTACTGAAGTTGTAAAAGAAATAAGGCAAGAGATGAAAGCCGCGTGCGCAAAATGTGCAGCTTTGGCTGATCCCCCAGCTCCAGTCATTCCCGTGAGAGGACCACCATCTTTGGGAATTTTCACAAGATTAGGTGAAAATCCAAACCAGGATCCCAATCAGAACATCAATGAAATGCACGGGAATTCACCAATAATGCCTGAGCTTCCTCCGGGTATTGATCAGGAAAAACTACAACAAGCAATTATGTCTTTCAGACCCCAACAAGTAATTATAATATTTTAAATATGTACACATTTCCAATACAAACTGTGCTTAATAAATAAATTTATTTCGTAGGGATATCCACAAGCTGCTTATGGTATAAGGCCAGCATATAATAATCAGCCTTTATACCAACCAATGCCATCCAATTATTATCAACCATGGGGACCACAACAATATCCCATGCCATTCCCTCAACCATACTTTCAACAACCATATCCATTCTATTCTAACAGAATATCGGTTTGTATTATTCAATTTCACATGCTATAGTCATCTACTATTTATTTATTAACTATCTTTTACACATTTAGAGGGAGATGGATTTCAGAAATAGACTTGAAGTACTCACTGCTCGCTCTAGTGGTAGAGTGCGTAATGTTACTTGTGTAATGCAAGAATTAGGATATTTGGATGAGGTGTGTATTTTAACCGATAAAAAATAGTATCGATAACAAATTAAATAATTACAATTCTAGAATTTGGAGCCCAATTACGAGAAAATATCGGAAAGAATTGCTAACTTGCCCGTATCCAATGAGCTCAAGAGTGATATTCAAGATGGGTTACAGTTTTGTCAGCAGTTTGCAGTGAGTAAAATTTACTGTAAGATTACAGATATATTGTTGTTTAATCGATATACTTTTTTAGCAATGTGTTCCCGAAACCAAGAAAGAAAAATCACCACTTTCTCGTGAACTTTTGAAACCAATGTTCTTCTTTAGATGCTATAAGGTATATTATTTTTTAAACTGCATATTTAACTCCAATATTTATATTTCATCTTTGCAGCACAAGAAATTGGAAGCATGTGTGATGAAAGACATTAGAGAAAGATTTACTTCAGAAGACGACTTTGAAACTGAAACTGACCTTCGTTCAATATCGAGGGTTGGAAGAAATTTGAAAGAAGGAGAGAAAATGGATAATGAGGATTTGGAAAATTTAATGATTGATTATTTATACAGCAGCGGTGGGGATGCAGATTTTTTCCAATAAATATAAAATAATAGATATTAAGTACGATTAAACTTTAATAAAACAAAACAGTAATTAGTCGAGAAATTGTGACATTAGTGAAAACATTGTATATTATTTCTAGTATAATGTATTGTAAATTGTATTTACGACGTGTCACAAAATTATTATTTATTTTCAAGGCATCGCTGAACATGCCTTGGAGATGATGCGAATTTAAACTTTGTAGAACATAGGTAACAGTCGAAATGTAATTTGTAACAAATATAATACATATTTTTTAAAACTTTTATATGCATTTTATTTTCAACTTGTTATTATGAAGTACCAGTGCAAATTCTGTGCAATAATGCTTTATTTCACCATGTAATTGGGGTTTTGATGATCGAAGATTATTTTTTTATTGATGATCGTTGTTTGTAGAGGTATAAGGCCAAGGAAATTGAAATATTTGAATCAGTATGATAATAATGTTTTGAGTGGTGTTTTTGGTATGTATTTTCCGCGTAAAAATCAACCATAATAAAGAGTAGAGCATGGCAACACCACAAGGCGCAGTCAAGTGTCATGCAGTAATAAGTGGGAGGTGTTTATTGTGACTGTGACTATTCTGTATTATTAAGGAGATTAAGAAGAAGAGATTTGCCTTGCTTTATACACTGTATTGATTCAACATTTACGAATACCTTTAAACATATCATCTATGTGCTGCTATAAGGTCATTACACCCTTTTTATATATTTTGTCTTATATTAATACGTATTTCTCAATATATTTATAGAGTATTATCTTTTATAAAACGTACATTTTGTTATGCGCATAAATTTTAACAATACATCATATAATACGTTTAAATAAATGTATTTCGCCAAGGAGATTTGTATTTTGTCGATATTATGTCAAAACCCAAGGACTTGATCGACCATGTTGGTGTTATTTTGATATATTACGAAATTATCATTGGACATAATTATTGTATCACACATAACTAAGATTTTTATTTTTGTTATTTGCAGATCTGTGAATGTGGTAGAAATGTGATTTTTGTTTTGATGCTGTGACCGAGTGAAGACCTTCATGATGGCTTATTTTATGCATATTGTAACTGTATGCTTTATTGTATCTTCACTCTCTGTCTTGGCAGAAGGTGACATATTTGTATATTCTGAAGACCCTCCTCGTATTGTAAGTGATTTTTTATTATTATTGTAATAAAACATTGTATCGTATAATTATTTAAAAATTAAATGTAGTTTGACTGAAAGATAAGTGCCTTGTTAAGAAAATCTAAAAGAGATATTTTTATATGAATCTTATATTAAACTGCTGATGTGCATAATATTTTTCCCTTGTTTGTTTTTTTTTATAATTGATAATTTAGTTTGAAAAATCCTTTATTATTCAATATAGCAAATTTTAGATATTTTTAAATTTTTTCAATTATTAATTATAATGAATTACATGTTGTGATAAAAGTTTATTTATTTTATGATTGTCAATCTTTAAAAAAAATTATCTATAAAATATCTTAACAGGTAAGTTTGATAATGATCATTAGTTAAACAACCAATATCTTGGTTTTGTTTGCATAATGTGATGCATATTTTTTTAAACATGTGTCAAAAAATTAAATTTTTCAAACCACTAATTTCCTTTACAAAAAGATAAGATATTCTTTTATTTTGTTGAAAATATGTATGAAATATTATAAAAAATACATCTTCTCAGTGTTTACATAACAATTTTAATAGAACCAGTCATTTGACATAAGCCATGTAGCTAGCTATTTTTTCTTTATAAAAACTATAAAGAAATATTATTAAGTGATATCGCTTTTTAAATGAGCATAATTAATCATTATCTCCCACACAATATAATTTTTATATAAATAACATACAATATTGCATGGAATAAATGTAAGTTATTATTAATATCACTATTATAATGATTGGTTTCTGAAGTAAGTACTAGCGTATGCATTAATTCCTATTTGTAGTTGTTTTAATGTAGTATTCCAACATGATGCAATTGTTTTAGTGCATTGCAGCATCTCAACAATATTAATCAATATTCTAATATTTTTGTCAAATGGCACACTTTCCATTATCCATCACAAATTGTGATTCATTAAATTATAGTTCACATCAGAAATGTACATATGTTAATATAGTGCCATAAATATGTATTCATATTTTATACACCCACTTAAAATGCATGCAATTGATAATTTTTCATGCAATTTTATTATTTACATATTAAGTCATTGACTGACTTAAGTGTTCAAGATATTTTTCTATTCTCTTCTGTAATATTCTTAATTAGAGTGTTTCATCTAGAATAACTGTGAATATAAGGTAGTATATTCCATGAGACATTTTTAATAGATTTGAATGATCTAGAATCAAAAGTATAACTTGTTTCCAAAATTGAGTTAATATTATCACACATACTCATTATCATCCAGATTTTTAATCTTAATATTTTATTCATTACTTTAAATATACAATTATATAAGAAATGGTAATTCACAGGTAGCGAGAATTGTTTCTTTAGTTGTAGTTTTTATTATTTTAGATAATGGAAAAGTTCAGGGATATGCCTGCTCGTTTTGGGGAAGCCTTAGAACCGGAAGGTCTTCGGGCATATGTTGTCGCTAGTACACCGAGTGATGGTTGCTCCAAGATAGATCCACCGCCATTATCGAACTTAAGTAACAACTGGGTGCTCTTGATTTCAAGGTATTTTAAACTCTTGTACTTACAAAATACGTATTGGTTTTATTATATAAATAATTTATTTTTCAGAAATAATTGTAGTTTTGAAACCAAAATAAGAAATGCTCAGAATGCCGGATATCAAGGAGCAATAGTTCACAATGTGAATTCAAATGACCTGCGTAAGTTGCATTGTTTTGTTTTGATAATTAATGATAAACACTATTGTAATTTTTATTAAAAATTATGTAGAGGTGATGTTTGCGAAAAATCCAGAAGGTATTAAAATTCCCTCGGTTTTTGTTGGAGAAGATGCTGGTTTGATCATTGAATTGAATTATCTCTATAAAGATGGGTAATTAAGCACTTATCTGAAAATAAAACTTTTTTGTTGCCATATCATTATTATTAAATTGATATTCTTTTTAGATACTTTGTTGTCATTAATGGAGAACTTCCATATGATTTGAATCATTTGTTGATACCTTTTGCTATTGTGGTTAGCTTGAGTGTGATTATACTTTCAGTATTTATGGTAATCATAAAATGAAATAATATTTTTTTCTTTCATTATAATATACAATGTTTTTATAATTATTAAGGTCGTAAAGTGTGTAAGAGACAGAAGACGTGCCAGGCGTCACAGACTGTCGAGTAGTTCTTTGAAGAAAATTCCTACCTGTAAGTTCTCCAAAGGGGATCCCTATGATACCTGTGCAATATGTTTGGATGATTATGTTGAAGGAGACAAATTGAGAGTGTTACCGTGTGCTCATGGTGAGTAATAAACGTTTACATTTAATAATCAAATATTAATGTATACTTATTTTAGCATATCATTACAAGTGCATTGATCCATGGTTAACAAAAAACCGAAGAGTTTGTCCAGTATGCAAAAGAAAAATCTTCGCAAATGGAGAACGTGTGACAAGTAGAAATTCCAATGTGCAAAATACTAGAGAAAGTAATTCAGATAGTGACAGTGATGAGTCTGTTAGATCTCCTTTAATATCAAGCACTCCAAATAACACCACTCAGGTTTTCATACGATTCATTAAGATCTGCTTAGATTAGTATAATGAAATTAAATATTTATTTTCGATTTAGGGTGGAACTTTTTCAACACCAACAGGAAGATCAACGGGAAGTGGTATGCTGGGGGTATGGAATGCAATACTGGTTTCAGCCATTTCAAGAGAAAATTCAAGTAATCAAAATCAAGATGCCGTTGTTGAAGCAAACTTACCAGTTAGCAGTGATGGGTAAAATATTTTATATTCCATTAAAACTATCTACTTAATAATAATTCATGAAAAATTATAGATCAGGTAGTTTGCCAGAAACTTCTACAACTGCAACCCGTGGAGGACCATTTCTTACCGGTGTTTTGAATCTACGGGGTGATAGATTTACATCACCAAATAGGTCAGTGCAAATTGAAAAATGAAGAACAATAGAAAATTTTAAATAATAAAATGATTTTTTCAATTTTATTTTGGTATTTATAAGTCATTAAAAACCTTTTTTTCCATAGATATGATGATAAAGAACTACTGTTGCCATCTGACGGATCTGATAGTTTACATACGGTTGTTGAGATATCGGAGAATGAAGTGAGTTCTGATAATTCCTCATTGCATACAATCCAAGAAGGACGTATCGGAGTTGCCGCTTTACCCAACACACAGAATGACACAGAAGCTGCGAGCTCTAGCCACACTAGCACCGAATATGTTGTTTAGTCTACATCTTTGTACTGTGACAATTATTTTAAATAGACAACATTCTCTGAATGATAAAATTTTGTTAATAACTTCACACTACATTATACAAACTATCATTTGAACAATAACCAAAATGTGATTGAATTTCTGTTTAAATATATTATATGTGTAGTTGTAAATAGTGTACAATTGAAATTCAAATACATATGTACTAGCCATTTTACTTAGTTCGACTCAGACCACAATCATTCTAACTATTCCTTTTTTATCATTCAAGCATATGTATTTATAATTATTAGATTTTTCAATTTTTTGGAGAATCTCTTGCACGCTTATTCTTTTCTGGTTACTATTTCTTCTCTTCTGGTCATCTGCGAGTATGTTTATATTATGCATATGTAAATACAAGCACCACAACTTGATGAAATGAATTAGCAGTATTAAAATTAAATTGTTTGTATTGGCTTTCTTTTGAGTTTTTATTATTTCCGCTATATTGTATTGTGATATCTTTTTTAAATTAGTTTTAATGCATAAGTGGTATGTTTGCATTATAAAACACAAATAATCTTGAAAAATATTAAGATGAGCAAGAAAGAAAAAAGGATAATCTGCGACATCTAATAATGAGGATATTTTTATATAATTATGTTTATTTGTTTCTTGTAGATTTTTTTTTTAAATTTAAATTTAGTGTCATCCCAAATGATCAATATTAATTATTGTAGCCAAAGGCAAATTTGTTTTTTTTTTTTTGTGGAAAATTTTTAATATATTTTTATGCCACGAGTTGTAATTTTTGTTTTATATAATATCTAGACTAGTATTAGTATCAAACTCGAGTGAAAATATCCTTAGTGAAGATTTTTCCATATGAAATGTGTATTATATAATTTTTTACAAACTCATCAAGAAAAAAATAAATGGAAATGTAGCTATGTAAATAATATTTATATATGTTTGATTAAATCTTATGTATATTATGCATTTGTATATAAAGAAATAAATAATTACATATTTAGAGAAAATCCAATTGTTTAAATTATTGCCATTTGGTGAATTATATTCATATTAAATAGTTATGTACAATTATATAGCTCATTGTAATTGTACTATAATAATTGTCATCTAAATGTTGCTTTATGTGTTTTAAATTGCTTTCCCATTTAACATAGTAAACAGTGAATAATATACTTCAGCCTAGAATTGCGCATTAATCATTGATGCTGGTCGATATTATGTCGCATTTGAGGTTTTTAGTAATATTCATTTTAATTTTTCACAATACTTTAGCTCAAAAGAATGTTACTTCAAGATTATCTGCGAATAAGAATGTGAGTATATATATACAAATAAATGGTGTAAATAAATATTTTGTTAATACATATCAACAGAAACTGAAATGGGGTCCATATATTATAACCACCAAGTCATTAGATAAATGCCAGGAACTTGTTACAAAAAAATCACCTGAAACAGCAACATGGAAGTTAAATATAATAAAAGTGTCTAGAACTAAAGAAGAAGTCAGAGGATTTGTTTATATACCGAGAACTGTTAATTGTACAAAAGTGAGTAAGAAATCTTGTGATTCTTGAGAAAAATAATGAAAATTTGATTTTTTAAAGGGTGTGATGGTCGGGTCAGAATATTCCAATGGTGGTTTCAAGCCGTATTTTAAAATCGAAACAAAAAATCCTTGCAGCTTTCGAAGCTTTGCATATTTGTTAACACGAGTTATAACAAAACTTGATTTGAAAACATGCACAGTTAAAGCGGTAAATATCTTGAGTACATACTGGGTTGATTTCTTCAAACAGTCATTGGTTCATTTTAGTGCAATCATTTTGAAAGAACCAACCCGTTTAATTTATTTACTAATAAAATAATTGATTTATTGTAAATTTTTAGGGTAATTATACAGTGGAAGGCATTGATGCTGATGAAGTGGTACATTCTTATTCGGGTGATAATTTTTTCTATAATCGGTCAATATTCGAGATTGGTTTTATGACCGGCAATGAAATCATGTATTGTCTTCGTATCGATATTGAATCGAAAGCACGTCCGAAGAAATCAAAATCTTAATACGCACACAATTTATCTTATAGGGACTATGGGATATTACTAAGAGTTTAATAAAAATGTAAAAAAAACTGTATTATCATGGGCATATTTATGTACTGGTGTTTATCTTTCTCATTTTCTTGATTAATACATTTTGTATTTAAGTATCTATATGTGTGATTATTACATATATGGTATTTAATCATTTATGTAATAGGGTTGGGGTTTAAAAAATACAGTTTCTGTGTATCAGTTAATTTGTTTATATTTAAAAATAAAAAAAAAACAAAGGATTGAAATATTCTTATGATACATTACCTCCCTTTAAATATTTTTACTGATAAAAAGCACACTGTTATTAAAAAATAAAATTATTTCCAGGGTTAGCAGTCATGGTAAGATTATATATACATAAATATATGTTGTGTAGGTACACGCTCGGATTTTTCATATAGAAAAACAATTAACATCAAGATAAAAGTATATTATAATAATATTTTTGTTGATGAGTTCGACACTTGTGCATATAAGAATATTTTTCGTTTGCTGTGGATTTTCAAAATAAAAGAATGTTACTGCTGTAAAACACGCAAATGCACCCTTTATTGTAGTTAAAATAAAACATCACCTCCACTCCAACGTCTTATTTACAGAGTTGAAATATTTTCACCAAGAATGTATTTAAAAGTTTAAGTCACACGATCACGACATGCTTTAGAATATAAAAAATGAATGTCTTTTGAGTGTTTCTATTCAAAATTTCAGTTCGCAACCTCGAAATATACAAAAGGAGGCTTTTTCGCATGTCATTGTTGTTTTCACTCAATGTATGCATACTTAAACATAAATATACAATAATTTTATTAAATAATTGGGCACTAGCATATATTGAAAATATCACTGCGTTATATTAAATATATTGAAAATATTGAACTAGTGAAAATAAAGCTATTCATTCTTTTCGGTCTTTGGATTGGCTTGGCTTTACAGTGTGAGCATGACTGCCGTTTTTGAATACTTCGGTCAAAGGTCGTTCTAAAAGATCCTTCAAGAAATATTCATTTTATTTTAAATAAACCATGTGTGTAGAAAAAGATAGGTTTAGTCAAAAGCAAGGAATATATACTAAATAAAATGGGAATAATGTTACAATAAAATTAATGTATTAGGTGTGCACTTTATTTAGTTGGTCATATAATTACAATTTCGCAATATTGTGTTGTATTCTATCTTATAATCATTTAGTGTACGGTAATAGGTAGTCATAATAAAATACCTATAAATGTGATTTTTTTAGTTAATTATGTATAATTATCATCAACTGCCATCAATATACTATATCAGTTTTTTAAATAAAACTTCACCATTTAGAAATTCCATTAAAGATATAAATTCGATCAATTTTTTTAAGCTCATTTTTATTTTCGTGTGTAAAATAATCCATTTATGATCTTTGTTTCATAAAATGGATGATAGGTTGAATTTATTAGGTAATAGGGTGATTTTTTCATACGAAAAAAGTTGATCTGATTGAAAAAATATCTGTCTCGGGCATTTCGATTATACTCAGATGAATATTTTTGTCAATTAAAGTAGAACTTGCTTTCATCATTTTTAATAAATTGTGATCTTATTTATTTTTATACGCCCCAAGGCGCTTCTTGAGGTTTTTACATTTTTTTACACAACGTGTATATTCATTATCTGTCGCTTATTTTTAACTATTACTAGTTAAGCTTGGGATTCCTAGGGATTCGTTGCTGTAAACGTACACCGTAATGACGGTAATAGAGTTGCTTTGCTGTACTTTTGATCGGTTTTTTGTGAATTAGTGCCTCGTCCGAGGCTGAGAAGAGGCATTAACTAACAGTAGAGCAACAACTAGCAGTAGAAGAGGCATTAACTAGTAGTAACTAAGTGTAGTTAAGTAACTGTACCATTGTATTTACGGTGACGCATGCCTGGGAATCCATTACTTTACACAGGTTTACAGGTTACAGATTAAGACGATCGATCGTGATTTTATTAATATTCTTCCCAAGTCTTAATAAGCGATCAAATTTTTTTATTTATATTTGAGTAGGATTTAAACCCATGCCGACAGTATTTGTAGCCACGTACCTGTTATTTTTTTGTTTATCAGAAAAGGTGATAATTGAAAACAATAATAATATTCGAAAATTTATTAAGAAGATCCTCGAAATAGTTGATAGAGTATAGAGGGGCGTCCGTCGATACGTTCTGAAGTTGTCTATAATCGTTCGAGGTGATGGGGTGTGTCTAACTCAATACATTTCAACCCCGAAGCACACTTCAATAGTCTTCAAGTGTATAAAGTATGAGAATACAATTTGCTGGATTATTTACATTTTATCATATATCCGTAGTCTACACCTCCACAAAGATCGCATTTCAGGCGGAGCGTTTTTATTTCAGAAATATGAACTCCCCCGCATCTAGTGGAGATGAAAAGAATTCGAATTCGGCAACAACAAAGGAATCGCCTCTTTTCCTCGCCAAGAAGTCGGCTCCATCATCAAAACGATTCGGAGTCATTGCCAAGCAAGTCTCCAAAATTGCCGGTGAGTGATTCCTACGTAAAACCGAATTTGAATTCCAAAACAATATGAATGTATAATTTTCACCGCAAAACGATTTGGACATTAAATCAGAAGAATTCTAAAATATTTATTCTGTGCCACCACATTTGGCTTTAATAAAACAAAACACGTATATAACGTGTGGATAAGATCATGCATTTTAATGATTATTTTTTCAGTGATTCTATTAATATCGCAAACAATTTAAGTATGCATTTGACGTGTTAGTTTCTTTGTCTTATATAAAATAAGTATGTGAGGGAAGAAGCCACGTGGGAAGATTCCAAGACTCCCACGGGAAGCATTATATGAAACGCACTTTAGTAAATACATTTATTTATTTTATATACGCCCCAAGGGGGTTTTTAAGAAGGTTTTTACATTTTTTTAGATCAATTGTCAGTCAGTAGCGGCTCTGCCCGACCTAATAATCTCCTCAGTATTGACCTCACAATCCAGGAAATCAGAGTTAACCTTGATCAAAACGATCGATCGTGATTTTATCATATTATTCCTTATTCTATTATAATATTATTCTCGATCTCCCAGTAATAACCGATCAGATCCTTTTTTTTTACTTAAGCGGAATTTCCACGGAAGTCCACAGTTTATTTGCAAACATAGAAATTAATCTATAATAAGCAAATGAAAGGCTCAAAATCATAAGCTCTAAAATCAATACATCTTTAATATTATTTATATACATACGTCCTGAGATATTTTTTTTAAAAGCCCCGGCTTTTTGGGAAATTTTTTACAAGCTTTGTATTTTTAGACATAACAACGTGTTAATTCACTGTCTGTCGGTGATCTTAACTATTACTAATTACACAGGTTATTGTCTTAATAATCGCCTCAGTATTTACCTTATAATCCAGAATATCAGTGTAACAAGATGATCGATCGGGATTTTATTAGTATTATTCTTGATATCACGTAATAACCGATCAAATATTTTTTTTCTTGAGCGGTATTTGAACCCATGACTACAGTATTTGTAGCCTTATCCCTTGAGCTATTACGCTAACTATATTATTATGTTTATATATAAGACAAGGACTCGAAGTTATCTTGAATATGTTTATGTGGGAAATTAATAGATAATGTGAATGTGGCATACATTCAAAAATAGTGCAAGGAGACGGCCTAGTTGCTGTTACTTATTGGATATCTCAAAGTTTGACGCATGCAACTTGCACTAGACGATAATATTTCCAAGGAGGAGAATTTATTCCAACACTCAAAGGCCTCAATAAACAGTTTTGATGTAGGTAAAATACTTTAGCCGAAGTTGTATGCAAAGGTTAGGTTTGGTGCAGTGCGATATGTTAGATTGATGTGTGCTTTCATGTTCAGCTACTTTATCACACTTGTTTGTTAGTCGATAGTTAACATTGTTATTTATGGTATTTTGCATTCCAAACTATGAGAATCTCGCGAAGAAATTAACGAATCAGCACTTTCCACTGAGCGAGATTTAACACATTTCTAAGCATACATACATATCTTATAATATTATATATATTTTGTCTATGGAGTGAAAGTATTTATATTGATTCCATAAAAAGTGACACCTCTGTTGATGATTCAATATTGCTAATTTAATTAATCAGTTTTTCTAATCGCCTCGTCCAGCTTATATTTCGGTGGGTCATGGCTTCCAGAGTATACATCGAGGTCTGTCAATGTAAGCAGTGCCGCTATATTATCCCATTTAATAAATAAATTATCTTTAAGACTTTGAAACCGAATAATTAATTTCTATATCGTATATTAATTTACTTTTTTTATAACCAAACATAACTGAAGTCGTTTTAAATATTTTAACTGCCTTGAGTATGTTTTAATGTGTTGAGTTAGTGAGTCTTTTATATATATCTTATTTTTTTTTATTTTACAATATGATTGTATATACAAAATATATCATTTCATACATTTTAAAACATCTAAGGAGAATTAACTTATTCTTGCACTTAGTACAGTGAGTTATAATTATATATCCTATAGCGTTATAAATTTGTTCTTAAATATGAAATACAATGCATAATGTCTATATATAAAAGGGTTGATTCGTGAAGATGTATATTCGATTTCCGCACTATAAATCTATTTATGTATATATAAATTATTTATATAAATAGATTGAGGCATGATGGTTGAGATTCTGGTAAGAAATTGCAAGAAAAACAATTGTTGAATTATTTATTATATGTGGAATAAATAATGTCATCTTTCCGTCATAGTCTATTTTTATTCGGTGTGTTTCAAAGAAAACCCAATATTATTTCTCTCACATCTTAAGTAATCAGAAGAAGAAAGATAGTAATTAATTTTAGTCAATTATGAGGCGCGTTTAACAGGCAAAGAGAATTATAATTAAGATTAAACTAAGGTTATGACTTCTTATTATAAAAGCGTTATTAATTATCAAAATCAATATTCAGTTTGCAACATGCTTGTAACGATGTCTGGCTGATTTCAAAGCAAATATTTGATAGAAACAAATTTGATTACCAATAAAAATTTCAATTGAAATTTTCGTTGTTTATTTGCAAAAGCTGCGGTCGAGTGTCTGTTTGGGCAATTTGGGGAGAGCGAATTGTGTGAAATTAACACTTTTTTAATTGAAATGTCGATATGTCGGTCGTTCGTTTTGATATTTGAGAAAAATATTTTACTGCGCACATTCAGTGACCCAATAAAAATGATTTTTATATAATCGTAATAAACTTTTGTGTTGTGAAACGACAATCAATTGCATGCGTACGTGGTCAATTAATTTCGTGTGAATACAAATTGAATGGGAATGTACGATAGGGAATTTTATTTTGAAATATATTTGATAATAATAAGAACATGTTATTTTTAGAAAAACAATATTGTGACATAAGTATATATAGTCAATTAATATATTGTATACATTAACCTAATTTAATAAATTTCATAAATAAGCGTTTTATATTATATCGTGTCTAATAATTTCATACACCCGGTACATAGGTTTATGAATTTCTTGAGAAATATGATAAAAAACCAATAAGAGGAAAAAATCCGCGGAAAAATCTACCTGGATGTATAATACAGGATTTATTAAAAAAAAAAAATTAGACTGTATGTATATTGAAAGATTCGATATATTTTTTTGAGTAAGTAATTACTAAAAATTGGAAAACATTTAATGAAAAAAATGATGTAGGTTATTAATGAAATTAATATTATTAAAAAAAATTATATCAATTAATTGGACCTTTCTAATTTTCACATTTGGTAAGCATGCATAAATACATATTATACATAAAATATATATACATAGATTTTTTTATTCATATATTAATTTTATTTAAAAATATAATAAGTCTTTTACTTAGTTTAATACGGAGTACAATTAATTGGTAATGAAAATAATTAATAAGTCATAACATAAGTTATGGGAAAAAATACAAAAACCCACTTTTAGAACTACTAAAGTATATATAAAACAAAATAAATAATAATAAAATAAAATTTAGAAATATAAACAAATACTGATACATATATGAATGAAACAAAAATATTGTGAAACACAAATATAGTAAAATCATTAAGTACCGTGGAAACAAAACAAAAGACAAAATCAAATGTGTTTGTGAAAAAAGATATGTTAAAGATTTTTTATGAAATGTCTCTCAAACATTTCATAAATTAAAGTTTCGCTTATTTGAAAAATATTTGATTTGGTTTACAATTTGTATGAAGGAGTTCGTGACATTGAATTATAAAAATATCTGGGAGATCGGGAATAATATTAATAAAATCCCGAATAATCGTCTTGATCCAGTTTACTCTGATTTAAGATACTCAGTTTACCTGGATTGTAAGTTAAATACTAAAGCGATTATTAAGTCGGTCACTAGTAATAGTTAAGATTACCGACAGTTGTTGTTACAATTGTTATTTTTATTAACAATAAAAATAACAATTGAAAAAAAACAAAAATTAAACTTGTAAAAACTTTCCCAAAAGCCGCTCGAGGGTATATAATGTATTCTTTATATTGATTTGAGAACTTTTGATTCTGAGCCTTTAATTTGTTTATTATAGATTCTGCGCCTTTAATTTGTTTATTATAGATTTTGCAAATAATAAATCTCCTATCAATATTGTGCCAATGAGACCTGGTAATATTAAATCTCTCGAATCCTACTACAAGCCGCCATATTGTGTCGTTGCACTTTGATCTAAATGAGGTTTAGTCGTATCTAATTATTACTTATTAATGATGTATTAATATAACAAATGTCCTTAGAATTATTATTGTAATCGCCTTAGAGGGAGGAATAGAGGGAAGATGCGTATTATATCGATGGTCGAGTTGTTATATCCGCTTTTCACTATCATTAACGTCTGAGAAAGCTATTTCGCAAATGGCTACTTGTTAGTACAAGCTTATTTCCCATGGTGGTAACACTTTTCCACACGGAAGCCTTCTTTGCTCTGCTCTTTATTCGAGCATGCTCATCAAATGTAAAACGTAATAGGGAAAAATAACAAACACTACACTGGTGAACAAATAAACATTGTCGGAACGAAAATATAAAACTTAATTGCGATTGTTATGAAACGTCTATCTCATGGAACTTAGCTTCTAACTTCTATACAACTAAATTATACAATAAAAGTACAACTTTACTCTGATTCATAAAGAGTTAATATTTATTTATTTTATGTCCCAAGGAGCTTTTTGTGAGAGGGTTTTTTTTAAACACAACAACGTGTTAATTGTCTAACTATTATTAGTTACACAGGTCACCTACATAATAATCGCCTCAGTATTTACCTAACTTTAATTTAATATCGTGACGCTTTCCCTACTGGCGGGAGTCCCTTTATAAGGGGTTGGCCAGGCCACCTTGGCCTTTACGGGAGAATATAGTAGAGATGGTTTCCCAGGCCACCACACAGCAATGAGTACTTAAGATCTAGTTTGCTAAGCTAGATCTACCAAGTGACTCCGGTGCCGTGAATCGAACCCGGGAGTCTTCACTCACGAATCCGTTACACTAACCACTGGGCCACAAGGCGGCTCAAGGCGGCTATTTACCTAACAATACAGAAAATCAGAGTAAACCTGGATCAAGACGATCGATCGGGATTTTATTAATATTATTTCCAATCTCCCAGTCGTAATAACCGATCAAATCAATTTTTTTTTACTTGGGCGGGATTTGAACCAAAATATTTGTAGCCACGCGTCTTATCTAGTTTATGGAAATGGAATCTAGTTTATTGTCTCGTTTTTTAATATTCATTAGTTATGGGTGGTAAACAGCAATAAAATACTTTAAATTTAAATTAATAATTTTTGTATTGGGAAGGTTATATGGTTGCAAAGGATTCAAGGAATCAAAGATTGCATTGATTTCTTGGATTGTAAGACGAATAATGAGACTATAATCAAAATATAATACATAAAAATAATTTTATAAAAACAAAGCTAATTACATGAAATTTATGAATTAAAACAAATAAAAAAACTAGTCCATGACAATATTTTAATCCTGTCTCACATAATAATTGACACGGATAAAGGAAGTATTGCGTTAGTAATGTTAGATGTGTTATAAGGATAGTGAGAAATGTTATGATGGCGTGTTGCTGTGTTGAATGCTTCTTGATAAGGCTCTATGATGGTTTGGCCTCGGCTTTTATACTAACCATACACCACACTCATAATATTATTAAATGAAAAAAAAAAAGATTTTGAAATAAATTTATCCAGAAATGTGTTAAAAATCTGTTAAAGTACGTCTATCATTTTTTTAAAGCATTGAAACTACTTTTAAAAGAGCCCAATAAGCTAAAGAGAAAAATAAATAACAGAAAACATAACAATCGAGGAAGTTCACTTTATTATGTTTGGGATTTTGATATTTCTTTGATATAATAAGTGTCACTTATACACTTATATACATATATATTTAAAAAAAATTCTACATGATGACATGTGAGAATTACATAAGTAACAAAAAACTCTTTAATATATGGTCAATAATAAGAGTAAATTTATAATATAAAGAAAACCAAATTTGAGAGTTTTATACCCTCGGGAAATTTGTTAAAATTTATGATTTTTTATCGAAAAGCTTTATTGATTCATAAATTTTTAGTTATTTATTTTCTAAACTGTAGGTATATAAGACAAAATATGGATATACATATTTCCTTTCGAAATGTTTTCTTCGGTTACATTTTTATTATCCATTTTGATTTATTTTCATTTGGCGCATCCAATTCAACTTATTTGAATTTAAAAACTCGATTTTCGGGTGATTTTGCAATATTATTTTTTCCACGTAATGTACCAACAAAAAACCAACGAGGAAATAATTCCAATATTTAAATTATTCAAGATAAGATAAACGAAGTATAACATCAATCTACTCAAATCGAGTTTATTTGTATACAAGATCAGAGATCGGCAATACTAAATGTAAACGTAGAATTATAATTCAAATGTTAAATATATATTAACTCAAACAAGGAAGTGTTGTTGACATTGCAGAGGAGGGTTTATGGTCGTACTTATTATAAATTATATTTAATCGTTTTATTAATAATACAATTATGCTTTGTTATTATGAAAGCTTGATGGTACACGGCAGGTGGCGATTACGAAGGTAACTATGCAAATATTTGCATATGTAGAATGCATTGCAGCAGCTCTATGAATTACGAATAGTATTTAAGCTAACCGTGAAAGCTGGAGAGCTTTCAGTGCCATCATAACTACTTAAGCAGTAACATATTATCATTAAAATGGCCAAAGCAAATCTAGAAGCATACACGGTCAATATGGGATCTTTGGACGAGGAGTTAGAGAGGGAAAAGTCGCGTCACCAGATGTCTCCTGACCTCTCCAGGAAAAAGAAAGATGAAAAAGGTTCGCCACCTTTCACTTTGTCACTGTATATTTTTTACAACCATGTCATTTATTCGCGTGAAAAATTTCGTGTTTGGGAATTTGAATTGAAAGAATATTTCATAAGGGTTCTGTGTGTTTTTTTGTTGATAAAAGCTTGTGTGACCCTTTGAAGGGCGGTTGTTTAATACACACCATATTTCAATGAATAACACTTATAAAGTATTATTGGATCATTAATTATTTAGCATGTAAAATTCTTGGTTAATATACTTTTGATCAAATTAATCGGTTCACATATTTAAAAATAAAAAGTTCAGGCCCCAATAGCGTAAAAAATGATTCGATCGGTTGTTACGACTGGGAAATCGGGAATAATATTAATAAAATCCCGATCGATTGTCTTGTTACTCTGATTTCCTGGATTATATTATAAATCATAGATCCATTAGAATTTTAAAATAGAGGGACACAAATTTATTCATTTTATTAAAATGTTTGGGTTCAAATCCAGATCAAGTAAAAAAATGATTCGATCGATTACTACTACTGGGAGATAAGGAATATTGTGAATAAAATCCCTATCAATCGTCTTGTTAATCTGAATTCCTGGATTTTATTATAGATTTGGGCATAGATCAATTGGAATTTTAAAATAGAGGGACATAATTTAATTTATTTTATTAACATATTTGGGTTCAAATCCCGCGCAGGTAAAAAAATGATTCGATCGATTACTACTACTGGGAATTCGGGAATAATATTAATAAAATCGTCCATGTTAACTTTTAGACAGTCAGACAAAGGTGCTCTGTGTGTGATTAGTGATAGTTGTGTAAGAAGAAAATATGTACTAGTTAATTGAATCGTATTTTGGCAATACATTATATGGAGTATCGTATTCAAAATAGGTAATAGCCTGTTTGAGTGCGGATTGGTTTTGTTGAATAGTTGGTCAGTCGTAGTTCTCAAGTATGTCCATTTAAGGACATTGATTAATGTTTAGAGAAGGCGAGTGCCTTCTACAAGAACTACTGGTGACTATTTGATAAATTGACTCGACTTGACTGTCACTTCTTGATCGGGGATAGTAACACCAATTTAACCACCAGACATGAATTAATTAATCCGTCATTTGAAGTTTTCCCCTCTGTATTCGAAGTGAAGGTTGTTTGTAGAGATGTATTGTGAAGATCAATGTAGTGACAAAGAGTCATATCCATGCATTTATGTTAATATATTCGAAGACCACCGGTGTTGAAGTTGCTTGCTGTGATGCTTCTCCTGCTGCTACTTCAGCAATACATCTAACATCATTTAAATACATCCTTATTTGCTTCCTATTCACTGGCTGTTCTGCCATATAATATGTACACTAACAAATGGATGAAAAAAATCCTCTATCCTGTCAATGCAACCCATACATTCGTAATAAATCTAACATAATATATCATATCCGTTACGGAATACTGTAATAAGGTTCAAAAATCGTTTTTTTTATTGTGTAATTTAATAGTATTAATTGAGCTACATCGATCAGTCCAAGTGTTTCTGCGTGGCACATCTGTGTCGCTTTGGTTATTTGTACTTTTTCCATGTTTTTTGATGTTCCCAGTTAGTAAGACAGTAAGAATGGAACTTATTCAAGCTAACCAATTCTCTATTCTTCTCAGCTCACTTTAAAACTTAAATAATAGCATTATTTTTGGTTATAAATAAAAATTGTGGCCCAGTGGTTAGTGTAACGGATTCGTGAGTGAAGACTCCCGGGTTATATATACATATATATATATATATATATATATATATATATATATATATATATATATATATATATATATATATATATATATATTTATATATATTTTTTATATATATATATATATATATATATATATAATATATATCCTCCTAGCTTATAATGGTTATCATGATAACCTTTATCTAAGTTTTACAGTACAATTTGTACAGTACAAGTTTTTATAAACAATGTGGCAAACGTTGTCCAACGTAAATTAGAAAATGCCAATTTGAAAAACAGAACTTCATAGAACATAGGTATTAAACTATAATATTCGTTTGACTTTTGCACATCTCTGTTCAGAAGTAATAAAAAAGATGTATTTCAAATTTAATGCATCGATGTGATGGTTTCATATTAAAAAGCCATGAGTTCTTTTATTTATATACGCCCTTCGGGGTTTTTGGGAAGCTTTATACAAACTTGATATTTTAGACACACTATTACTAGTTACACAGATTACCGATAGAGCGGCTCTGCTTGAGTAATGTCTGTCTGAGGCATTTCGATTATATTCCATAGTATAGAACTTGCTTTTATCATATACACGAGTCTATTTTTGAGAAGGTTTTTACAAAATTTTATTAGACACAAAATCCTGTGAATTTATTGTCTATCGGTGATCTTAACTATTACCAGTTACAGGGCACCGACAGAGCGGCTCTGCCCGATTTGATAATCGCCTTAATATTTACCTTTCAATCCAGACAATTAGAGTAAACCTGGATCAAGATGATCGATTGGGGTTTTATTTATATAATTCCCGAGTTGTAATGACCGATCAAATTTTTTTTTTGACCACAGTATTTGAAGTCACGCGCCTTATCTCCTGAGCTATTACGCTGGTCTTCTAGATTTAAAATAATTATAGTTACTTTTATTTATATTTCAAAATCATTCACTTTTAATCCAATATGATTTTTTAATGCGACAGAACATGATGCAGTGTCATAGAGAATATTCTGTTTGCACCAGTTCAATGCCCAGAGGTGTGTCTCGATATTCAGATTGCTTATGCAAAGATATCTTTCCTACACACTATTATTGATTTATCTTATTCAAAATGAATATACAATTATAAATATGTTTTTTTTCATCTTGCACATAAATGTAATACGGCTGATGTCTGAGACGGGTGCTATTTTCTAATTATCATCTAATAGTGGATTATAAACACTATCAAAAGAGACCGTATAATTATTTGAAAACATTAAATTTATAATCACTCGTTCGTAGAAGGCAAACAAATAATATTTTATTAATGCTGCATGTCGAAGTCTTCAAAGTGCTCGAACTAGGTATGTGAAGTGGGAAGAAAGAAAACATATTTTTATGGAAAATAATATAAAATATGATTTTTTTTAAATATTAGTAAGTAATGATCTCATTTAAGCTGCCATGTAAAAAAGGCCTATGATAATAATATTATGTATAATATACACACAGTTTCTTTTGATGTTTAATAAAATAAACAACATATACATACATACTGTGATACTTTGATGTCTTAAAAACATTTAAGGACATCAAAGAGAATACATTGTCAGTTTGTCTAAAGCAGGATATTTCTTGTATATCTACTGTTTATATGTAATAACATAAGTATCAATAATTAGAGAAATTCAGGATTTAAAGTAGAAATTGAACAGCATAGGCAGAATATTCGTGGTTATTTTGAAACTTCGATCGATCACTCAAATGCCGAGCTTTTGTTGTAAATGTGTTCGCATTTTTTCTTACTCAACTCTGCCAATTATTACTCCTTCTTTTGCTCTCTACGTTGAATGCTTTTACGCGATTTTTGTATACAATTTTAGTATTTTTTCCAGTCGGTGGGGTTTTGTCTCATTTTTAAATAAAAAAATGTATTAAAATATGTATATACATACAAGTATATTATATCACGATGAATTGGAGATTATACTTTGTGATAGATGTAAAACAAAACCAACAAGACCTGGGACAGTAATTGGAAAGTTCCACGCGATTTTTTAGGCTAAAACTTTAAAGTCAATTGTTGGGAATAGTAAATTTGATAATTATAATTGTTTCTAGACATATCCATTTGTTCTTCTCTCTCACGTGCATTTTTAAAGTACAAACGCCCAATTACATACGAAGTATTTTCTTTTCAATCAATTTCAGACTTTTTCCTTCGCAATGAAGACGTATTTTTGCTCCATTATGAAATCTTCGAATAAATGAGATATCCGGTTAAATTATTTCGATCCAGGTTTATTTAGATTTGCCAAATTGTAAGACGAAGTCAAGCAGAGCTGCCTTTTCTGGTACCTTTTGAGTATATTTATAATTCACAAAAATCCAAAAAATAATGGTATGCCATTAACAGTAGTCTATCGATAGATTAATGAAAAAATTATATATGGAAGTTAGGTGAAGTTTTCTTTTGGGAAATTGTGTTATCTTTAATATTAATAAAATCGGGATCGATTGCCTCGATTCAGGTTTCCTCTGTAGTCATGGATTGTAGGGTAAGATTTAATACTGAAGCGATTATAATAAAGCCCACTGTAGCTTAAGAAATAAATTATATGTCTAAAAACTATAGATGTCAACATATTATTATTAATCCAATAAAAAAAATACAACAAGTGTATCGGAGTGAAAAATACAGAATAAAATAACTATAAATGGTATGCGGTATTAAAGTGATTGCATTAGGTTTATGAAAAGCCCAAGTATGATAAAAATATATTAATAAATGCCTATAATTTGTTATTCTTTGTGATGTGTAATACCGGATAGGAATATTTGCATATGCGAAATGCTTTTGGTGGCTAGGGACCATAGACAGTCAGTTGAATAGGCAGTTGTCATGGTTGTCACGTCTGTCATTACGTCAAATATTGTAGCCTCCTAGTAATTATCATGTCCGTGTAGTTTATTTTTATTATCTGCCCACAGGGGAATTATTTTAATTAACTGTAGTATTGTATGAAGAGCAAATCAAAATTTTAATAGTTTTATGGTTTGCGTGCGTAAAGATGTCAGGGTAATGGTAAAAGGACGTGTCTATGGTGTCTGATGGTGAACATACAACCTGATTTATATACGACACATACTAAACCACCGGAAACACCTCACCAGGGATTAACCCTACACCCGCAAAATCAAATCCACCATAAATGTTATAACGAGACTCAAATATAAATTACACCTAGCTACATCGTGACATCACTCTTCTGTCACAATTATCACGCACCCTCAATTGAAATAATATTACTATGGTGTACTACGTGATTCATACAAAATATTAGTTTAATATTAATAGAGAGGCTCACTTTTTAATGCACTAGGATAAAAAAAAACATTATTTAATATTATATTTGTAAGTTGTAGGCATTCAAATAATGACCTGATGAGACAGGCTAGGTTAGGTTACGTTTATGAAACAAACCTAACCTAACGGTAATGAAACAAATTTAAGGAATATCACGTTTGGTGTTATTTGTATTTTAAGTTAACTTATTAATTGCATATAATTGTCTTTTGTTTTAATTTAATCGTTAAAAATTAGCAATGACGAATTAAAACCGCACTGATCGTTTTTTTATTACAGTTGATATAATAGGATTATAATATTTTGCCTAATAATTAATTACTTTATGAAGTAAGATTGAATCAAACATTGTTATTGGGTTAGATTAATAATTAATGTTATTTCTATAGAATTTTTTGTTCAGGTTTCAACACATAAAGTAACACCCTACTGAATTTAAGACGTTAGCGAGAGATTGAGTATGAAAACTTTGTGATTAATCTTCGTAGTTTTGAACAAAAAACTCAATATTATGTCACTGAACATTAAAAAATCTATAAAATAATGCCATATACATAATATTCAGTGGGTGTAATTTGTTTCTGTTGAAGTGTCATCGTGAGTAGACAGATGATTCAATAATGTAGAAATGACAGCTGAAATGACAAATGATCTTTGATGAATGCATCCATCGACACACCATTATTAATTTCTTACAAATGGGTATGGATTAAGATTATAGAATATAACATAGATTACAACCGTGTTCACAGTTGAACCTAATGGTTTTATTATGTGTGTGGATAAAAGCCTTCAAATAAGAGAAATGGAAGGTTTTAGAGTGACGAAAATATTATTATATAATCCAGCAGAAGAAAAGTGTTCTTAAGGGCGGCTGAATAAATTCAATCGACATGTTATGAAAGTGGTGTAGGAGGATCTTTTCTTAAAATATTTCTCTTTAGTTTTTTTACCAAAAAAAATAAGGGCAATATTATTTAATACACATGATACTTGAAATTATTATTTATAACATCCGTTTCAATTATAAACTTACTGATAGTCTTGTATTGACATTAAACTGAACAATATTGCTACATTTTGATATTCACAATGAAAATTTTGGATGATTTCATTCAATTTGTATGTGGGCTGTGTCGAGCCATTGTTCTCGATGATATACGGCCGGAAAAAACTAATTAGGGATGTTATGAACGAATTTACTTTTTAATTACAAAACATGGAAATAACGACGGCATTTTTTATGTATAAAAAAATGAAGAGTTTAATTTAAATGGCTTTGGTATGGGTGAGACTCAATGTATGTAGGGTAATTTATATCAGTCAGAAGGAACAATGTGCCAGTCTTATAAAATAACACTTGCATTCAATCTAGAGTGCACGAAATATCGCATACTACTCAACAGGATGTTGGAAATATATAATTAATTTAAATTTGAATTTATGAATTTAAAAAATGCGATATATATATATATATATATATATATATATATATATATATATATATATATATATATATATATATATATATATATATATATTAATTATTTATTTGGAATTTAAAAAACATTTCAGATTTTCTAATAATTCAGTATATCTAAAATTATTTGCTTTCAAATCCAGTCTTCATTTTTTTTCAAATATTTGCCGTAACTAATTGAGATTAAATATAATATATAGAGATGCCAATTATATTTAAAAAGACGTCAAAATTATGGGAGACGATGATAAATTTGTAACCAAAGGTCACTTGCTGCTCTTACCGCTCGTATTGTTTATCTGTCACTGATCTTTCTAATAATATTTCACCATCTTTTACTTAATATGGTAAAGTTGTTTGATATATTCAATGAGAAATAATATATCACTATGTAAACAATTTACATGATTATTTCGGATGTTTTTCTAAGAACAATCTTGTCGTTCTCGCGTGTCGGATTATCGAAAGTGTCAGATTTTAAGGGCTACAGTTTTGCAGGTGGCCACAGTCTGCGTAATTGTATGTATATAAAAAAAATATGTGCATTTAGTAGTGCATGTAGTAATGTATGAATACAATACGTGTAGGTTCTTTTACGAATTCTAATATTTTATATCGTAAATTCTTTCATTAATTATATATGAATATTTTTCTGCTTTTCATCAATTTGATTCGAGTTTTTTTTGGGAGCTTTTTTAATTGTAACCGCCTCACGTACACAAATATATGTTATAATATTATTATTTATCATGCCAAAGGATGTAAATATTTTTCAAAATATAATTTACAAAAAGAACAGCCTGTATAAATTTAGCGATGTAGCCACAGTTGTATCGTTGGTTTAACAGTAGTCCTCTGCGGTTGTCTGCCTTAAGGCTTTGAACATTGCTTAGTATTCTCTATATGATAATAGTATATTCCATTCAAAGTGCTTCTGTGATAAGATTTATATAGAGCAACTATTATATTTTATTATCAATTTAACAATATATTTTGAAAGGAACCCAATTAGATTTAGAATTCATAAATTCTATTTTCAATCACTGTCTAGAAAGAATTGCATTCCTAAGCATTATTTTAGAAAATGGTAATGCATTCGATCCTACCCGCATTTAACAATATTTAGGTATATTATTAATGGTCGACTACAAATATTGTGGTCATGGGTTCGGATCTCGCTAAGTAAAAAAATAATAAATTGATTTGATGGGTTATTACGACTGGGAGATCGGGAATAAAATTAATAAAATTGCAATCGATCGTCTTGATCCGGTTTAACTTTGATTTCCTGGATTGTAAGATCACCGACGGAAAATGAACCAATACTATAATATAAAAATACATAAACATACTAAATAATATAAAAATTAAATCTCGATTGATCGTCACAATTCAGGAATGCTTTGAAATAGAAATATATACAGTAATTAGTTATTTTTATTTAGGTAACTGTAATAGTTAAAATTCACCAAATCCATGATAACCGCTCTATTGATGGCCTTGTTTAGTTGTAATAGATTGTACACTAAAATATAAATACTCAAAATATACATACGGTCTATGAGAAAAAGATATCAGCTCAATACAAATAATTTTAAAATTAATTAAATTTATTATTGTAATAGAAGCCCTTTAGGTATATTCGTTAAGGGTTGTTTTCACTAGCAGTCATCAAGGTGTGACAGGCGTTAAATGTGCCCTAGTGTGAGTGGAGTAATTTGAGTTGAGTTTAGTGATATATATTAGATATATGAGCGTGTCAGAAGGTAAAGAAGGCTCAGGTGAAGCCTTAATGAATAGTACTAAAATACCAGAAGTACGCCATTCAACGACTGCAGGTGATATCGCAAGCACAACGGTTGAGCGATCAACCACCATGAATTTTAGACGGACACCATCCTTGTCATTTTGGGATCCTGGTAAATGCATTCTCTTACTCTTTATTCACATTTATCATATTATATTATCCAATAATATTTAAATATGGGATTTCTCGACAGTAATACACTGTCAACGTGCAATTTTCTGGCACTGATTTACTTTAAATCATAGTTTTAGTTCACGTCCTATCAATACCACAGATACATACATTTATATTAGGAGGCCATAAACCTGAACATACCAGCGTGATAGCTCAGGGGATAAGACGCGTGGCTACAAATACTATGGTCATGGGTTCCAATCCCACTCAAGTCAAGAATTTTTAAATTGATTTGATCAGTTATAACGACTGGGAGATCGGGAATAATATTAATAAAATCCCGATCGATCGTCTTGGTCCAGGTTTACTCTGATTTCCTGGATGATAAGGTAAATACTGAGGCGATTATTTGGTCGATCAGAGCCACTACTAACTGACAATGAATTAACATGTTGTTGTATCTAAAAAAATGGGCGTATATAAAATAAATAAATGTATTTACTATTATTAAGTCGGGCAGAGCCGCTCTGTCGGTGAACTGTGTAAATAGTAATAGTTAAGATCACCAACAAACAATTAACACGTTGATGTGTATAAAAACCCTCTAAAAAAGGCTGGGTCCTCTGGGCGTCAAATAAATACATATAAATATCAAGATGGCGGAAGAAGTAGATGAGACTGAGTGAGACAATTAGTGTTGCCTCTGTGAAACTCCCCTGCTTTGTCCACTATCCTGATATTCGTAGTTTTAATAAATATCTTATAACATTAGTATAATATTAAAGGTTTATTTTATTTAAATAAAAATACATATATGTGATCACATTTTATTATTTAATCAGTTTAACACCACGAAGACTATTTAGATATGATTTTTAAGCGTTAATTTTATCAAAATAATATAATTTATAAAATCTTTAAAACAACCTATAAAACTGTTTAAAAATTCTCAAAGTAAATGGTTGGGAAATCAACAAACAATGTAGTCAAAGCTTCATAATGTAAGTTGCTTATTATACCTGTTTATTTAAACATGCTTGTTTATTTACTGTAAAATTTCTACTAGTATTTGATTTCAAATATATTGTTATTCATTTTATGTGTTTCATAAGTATATAGATAAATATAATACGATAGTCCTTATGATATATATAGCATGAGTTAGCAATTTCAAAAGTACCTTTTATTGAAGGTTTTATCAAACGTCGGCAAATTTAAATGATGCGACTGAATTTCCGAGAACTGGATCGACTAATAGTGATAATGAGACAATTAGTGAATAAATCGAATAACGCCAATTTTCCGAGATAGGCAAATTTTTATGTTTGTATTAAAAATGCACTCCGCAATCAAATGATTGAAGTAAATATATTTATTTTTGAAGTTTGTATAGGCATGAATGTTGAAAATGTTGGTAACTAGGAATATTAAAGATTCATATTCGCAATTCAAATATTATGTATGAAAATATCACCGTCGGTATAAGCATATGAAATATGAACAAACATATTTCGCCTGTTTAAAGGAAGATACTTCATTTAGTACTGAAAAGACTGTTGCCAGGGGTATTTTCTTTCATAGAATGCGAGAATTTTAGACACCTATTCCAAAATAATCAAATATTAAGTTTGTGATAATTTAATAAATATATATAAATACAAATCAATGTTGTTTGGGGTAGGTATACGAAACGGGAAAAATTCATGTATAAGAAGATTTATACTTATTTATTATAACTTAACTGCGGAAATTAATCCCAAGATTTTTTTATTCGTATAATACAATAATATATGCTTTCACATAAGAGTGCGAATATTTATTACCAAGTGAGCGATGGTGGATATTGTTTGAGTAATGAAACACAAAGGTTACTGTAATGATGTTTAAAGCTTCAACGAGACCACATTGAAAGCGTCGCGACGCCAGGTTCAGCTCGGCGTCTTTGTATGCTTTTTAACAGAGACGAGAAATTGCTTCCTCGTGTCAATATAATAATATTTCAAGTGGAAAAGAGCCAACTGGCTAACAAACTACATTGAAATGTACCGTTTCTATATCGAGAGTAATTAAGTAAATTTTCTGACTACGATTATATTATATTCACAAATTCAAACTCAATCATTATCAATACATATGTTTTTTATGACTCATTTTTATAACAATATAAGCTAGTGTGTAGTTATTTTCAATTCAGAATAAGTGCCTATTGGACAAAAACATAATTTTATTTTTAAGTCATGAGTATGATTAATGTCTTTCTTCACTTTCATCAAAGATATATTTTTATTTATATTCATCTTTCATAGTTTTTTTTGAGAATGTTATAATTTTTTATTTTAAGGACACAACAACGTGTTAATTAATTGACTGTCAGTGATCTTAGATATTACTGGTTATACAATTATTGACAGGGCGGTATTTACATTACAATCCAGTAAATCAGAGTAAAGCTGGATCAAGACTTTCGATCGAGATTTTATTCACATTATCCCGATCTCCCATTCGTATCAACCGATCAAATCAATATAATTTATTTTTTTACTTGAGTGGGATTTAAGTCCAAATATTTTAATAAAATAAATAAATTTGTGTAAAAATTATTTTAAAATTCCAATTGCTCTATGGCCCAAAACCGTCATATACAAAATACACAGTAATTTTTAATAAAATATTAATCTTTTTTTATTATAGAACATTATTTCATCATATATTACCCCAATTTCCGCTATGACATTTTCAAAGCATAAAAATTGTTGCCAAGCGAATATCTCGATCGTATAAAAATCAATTTGAAATTAAATCATGATAATATATTGAATGGAGCTCTTATTTAAGTCGATTGTCGGTCTGTCGTTAATTGCTTTATTACTTATAAATTTGTGTAAACTTTATTTTAAAATTCCAATTGATGCCCATATCATTTAACTATCTATTATAGAGTAAGAACACAGTAATTTCTAATAAATTAATAACCTTTTTTCTATTATAGAAATTAATTTCATCAACATAATACATTACCTCTATCTCTCTTTTGGCAATTTTAGGAAATTGAAAATATTTGTTTCATTATTTAATTTACAATCCAAGAAATCAGAGTAAACCTGGATCGAGGCGATCATACAATTATAATTCTCTCAATAGTAATAAACAATTTGTAAACGAGTGCCTTATCTTTTATTTGTAAGCTTTGTTACTTGTAAGACTTGTTTATTGAGACTGGAAATTGTATAAATTATTTCTGTTAATGATTATAAATCGTATTTTAAATGAAATCATATTATAATGTGCATGTAAGAGAAGCAAAAGCAGCGGTGAACCGACGCAATGTCGGAACTGAAGTGTAGGAGTGAGGAAATTTATGAGAACATTTTTTTGAACACGGAGGAAAAAAGTTGTTGCTCGACTGGCTACGGAGCAAGTTTCCGCATCTTGTACTCTCGTCGTAAAAATGTGTATCTAGCTACCTGGTACCTGCCTGAAAATAGATGTTTCTTCATACTGCAAGGTGTATATGTTGTGTATGCTTCGGATATATTTCCTTATCCGGGTCAACTCTGTGCTCCATACACGGAGGGGCACCGAGCTCAAAGATCTCTTTTTAAATATCACAATATTAATATTAAATATCAATTTTAATATTGTAAGACCAGTATATCATTCTACCTCTTCTTTTATTAATCAATACCAGCGTGATAGCTCAGGGGATAAGACGCGTGGCTACTAATACTGTGGTCATAGGTTCGAATCCCACTCAAGTCAAGAATTTTTAAATTGATTTGATCGGTTATTACGACTGGGAGATCGGGAATAATATTAATAAAATCCCGATCGATCGTCTTGATCCAGGTTTACTCTGATTTCCTGTATTGTAAGGTAAATACTGAGGCGATTATTAAGTCGGACAGAGCCGCTCTGTTAGTGTCCTGTGTAACTAGTAATAGTTAAGATCACCGACAGACAATTATCACGTTGTTGTGTATAAAAAACCCTCTCAAAAAGACCCTTTCAAAAAATAAAAAAGCTCTTCGGAGCGTAAATAAATAAATAAATAAATAAATAAATACTTTAGAGCCACTACACATGTTGTGTGAAACCTGAATTTAAAGGTGTGACAATTTGGGAAAATTGGTTGAATTCTTTAAGTAATTTAACACGTTGACTGCCGGCAAAAAATGAATCATATAGAAAACGCCAGTTGAGTAGTAATAAGTGTCTTTATTACAAATATATTTATTTTTGTGAAACATTTTTGTGGTATTTTTTCTTCTTTATAAATAGCACACGGATCCGCGTAGCCAGCACCGCTAGCAGAACATCCATACTACACGGATTCATAATATCATTATTCCATCTATATTTTATAGTGAATACGTTTAAATAGTAAATAAACACGTAATAGTTTAAAATAAGTTTATTACAACTAGTTAATTAGGAAAAAAATAAAAAAATTTCGTCGGTATCTAATTACATAATCGCAGCCAAGATATCGGAATCGTTCAACTGATACCCTGAAAAATGGGTTTTCTCTCTTTTTTTCACTATTAGTCCCATTTTCAGATTCAGACTTTCATTTTGATGGACCAGGTTCAGTATTAATAGTTGAAAATAAATAGCGAACTTCAAAACCACCACCAAAAACCGTTAAAAATAATGTTCTTTTACAGGATACAAGTGCAAAAAACCTAGACACGTTATACGCGGATCCGCGTAGCCGGCAGTCAACGTGTTAATCGGGAATAATATTATTGAAATCCTTATTGATCGTCCCATTCAAAGTTTATTCTGATTTCTTGGATTGTAAGGTGTTTCCGAGTGTCCGAGCTGAATAAATCAGGCAGAGCTTCCCTGTTTTTATTTTACATATTTGAGGCTATTAACCAAACAAGAAAATAATTAAGTTTGAAGAGCATATTATATTTAGATAGACATTGGGGCAAAAGAGCTCAAGCCAAGAGGACATCCTTGTAAATTCTGTTTATTTGGAGGATGATTATGCAACCGACGTGTTTTCAGAAGCAAATTGCATTCGAATCAAAATAACCCGATGCAAGCAATTTCAGAACTTGCTTCTTCCTCTTATAAATTATTTAGCTCTTAACGACTGACAGTTGCCTTTAATAAGAGCTCTATTCAATTCATTATTATGAATAAATTTATAAAATTGATTTTTATACGATGGAGATAGTCGCTTGGGAATAATTTTTAATGATCCGAAAAAAATTGCTGAAACCGAAATTGGGGTAGTAATGTATTATGTTTTTTATTATAGAATTTATTTATTAAATTTAATTTACATACAATGTTTTGATACACTATGATTAGATGTTACAATATTAAGTTTATAGACAAAGTCTTTTACTTATTTTAATACGGAGTACAATCAATTGGTGTAAAATTAATTTATGGGAAAAAATACAAAAACCCACTTGTAGAACTACACAAATATATTTATATAATATATAATAATAAATAATAAAAACAAAATAAAATTTAGAATGTATTATGTTGATGAAATAAATTTCTACAAATAAAAAAAATGATAAGTAATTTTTTTTGAAATATTTGGGTCCGAAGTAGAAAAATAAACATATTGTTTTTATCGGTTATTTATTTATTTACATAAAAACGCTCGTAAGAGTTTTTTTTTAAATACAAAGTACAAAGTGTATATATAGAATTTATATAAAATAAAACAAAGTAATCAAAATCACTTATAAACTACACAAGGTCCTGTAGGTGACAGAATTTCTTGAGAAGAGTTCTCCTAAGTGGGCAAATTCGTTATTATTATGACTGGGAGATCGGGATTAATATTAATAAATAAATCCTGATCACTGATCTTGATCCAGGATTACAATGATTTCCTGGATTTTAAGGAAATCTTTACAGAAAGCCCCAGGACGTGAATAAATTAATTCAAACTGGAATAACTAGTTTTGTTATAATATTGCCTCTAATCATCTTATTAAATCCACGGTGGAATCTCCGCCTAAATATATCGCATGTCCTCCCTTCTCAGTGGTTTTTATCGTATTTCAATATTTGTAATTTTAGGTAATAAAATATATTTTTATTAATTTAATATTAATACCGTTGAGTGCACTGCAAGTATATTTGTGTGTTGGTGGGCATCTGAAAGCCAGCAAAGGAAATACGGAACACTCATACACATAGCAATGGTCTGAAGGCTTAATCCGCGAAATGGGGGCGGAAAGACATAATGTAAAATTTAAAGTGCACCCCGCGAATGTGGGAGGCTCTTGAATGTGAATATATTTCAAACGGCAACAAACATGGAAGACGACCCATTGTTGACTCCAAACCCAACTCTAAATGCGTTTCCTTGAGATTTTGTTTTGTACTTTGCCCACTCACGACTATTTCCTTAAATGCACAGTTTTCACAATTAACAAAGTATTTTATTTTTAGTGAAATATTAATACATACATTTTTCAATTTTTATCCCGCCTGCATTATGTTGCAAAATATTTTACAATTTTTTTTAATAAATAAATAAATATCGTGACGCCTTCCCTATTGACGGGAGTCCCTTTATAGGGGTTGGCCAGGCCACCTTGGCCTTTACGGGAGAATATAGTAGAGATGGTTTCCCAGGCCACCACACAGCAATGAGTACTTAAGATCTAGTTTGCTAAGCTAGATCTACCAAGTGACTCCGGTGCCGTGAATCGAACCCGGGAGTCTTCACTCACGAATCCGTTACACTAACCACTGGGCCACAATGCGGCTCTACAAAAATTTTTGAAAATATTATTTAGCTACGGTTGCGGTAACTAAATTGAAATATAAGTGAGCTAGTTTTATATGTTGATGATTTATTAGATCCATATTATTTTAACTACACAGTGTTCTAAAGAATGAACTAATCAATTTGAATAAATTAGTATTAAAATTTTATAAAACCAGAGGGTATCACAGTAAAATTTAAGAATTCTTTCTATTTGAAGTTTTATGATTCGAATGTATATTTTTGATTAAAATATTCTACAACCATAGTAAGAATAGCAAGTTTATCCACCATGTGAAGTTGAATACTGTAGTGAAATTGTAGATTTTTTTAGATTGCTTTTGGGAATAATCAATGCAGATTTAGATTTTTAAATGAGGCTTTGGTGGTGCAAAGTAGTAATATATATGCATTTGCGAGGTATGTAGTTTTGGGTAAATGCTACAATATGTAAACGAAATAACGTGGACACGTCTAGAATAAGGTACGTGTGTTCTAACTTAATGCAGGTAAATAAAACAGGTGATACAACAGACTCACCACTTCCACTTTTATTTAATACCATGGGTCCACCCCTGTGAATTTTAAACGAGGGAATCTGCCTTAAATTAAAATGACCCAGCTTTCCCTACTCACATTTAACATTTATATATCGTGATTTAGGACATGAAAAATAATCCACCATTTGTCATAATGAAATGATAGTTTTATTATTATTTTCGATTAGTCACATGATTGAAGAGTATTGATTAATAAATTGTAGAAATGGAAGACTTTTTTAATTTGATTCATAATCCGATTTGATATCCTTTTAATCACGAGGCTTGTTTTCCATATGAAAATTCCTAGTATTGTGAGGGTTGTTTTTTAAATGGAACTTGTATAGAATAACTAATTGTGCACAAAACCGATTGAAAGGCCTCCATTATTACCAATATTATATTTTACATATTTCCGTCTTACACTATTTTATTATTAATTTAATCGGGCTAATTTAATTTAATTTAAACGGTAACGGCTTATTGAATTCGTCGTCGGCCTCTGAAAATACTGAAACAAATAACAAAATAATCAATAAAAAATGTGAGCTTGAAAACAAATATAGTGTTTTCAGTAGAAAGTGTTTGTTAATTTTGCCAATACTGCGGAGTAACAATTGATTTCGTTTATTTTTTATAATTATCAATTGAAATATAAAACGATATTTGGATTCGTAAACTTCTTTATTAGACTCTATGCCAATATAATATTATTTTAAGTTCACATGATTCGTTTATTTGTTTGGTATAAATATCCAAATGTTCTTCATTGATGTTGACTTTGACTGTCTTTCATTTCACGTTAATTATTGATACCAGAGTGAGTTCGTGACGGCTGATTTTCAGCGAAATGAAATAATCATTAGATTGGCAAGAAAGTTGGTGAAAAGTTAGGAAATAGACGTGCCGAATGGCTCCAAATTGAAATTGATTCATTCAACTATAAAGCTGTTATGAGATATATGTTATTTTTAGCGTTATATGATAAAGGGCAACTGGTATGAGAAATTTAGTAGAGTTTTACAGTTGTATTTGAAGGCTTTTGCACAGCATCGATTGTCTTCCGTTTCAAATTGAATTCGAGAACAATTCCGTGAAAATTGTAGGCTCTTTTCTTAGCTGCCAAACAATGCCTTCAAGTAAACAGTCTTTCATAATTGGGGTTCGGGGCGTCACGGAAAAGGAGTTGCTCTTTTGAATCAAGTTTGAGGTTTAGCGGAAAAGTTGAAAAGTTACAATCTCATACCATTACGATTGTTCAGTGGATTTACAGGGCCAGTTCTGAATTCTCCACTTGTTTATAATTCGTCAAAAGAGTTACACAAAAAGGTGTATAAAAATCCATAAAGAAAATCACACACCAAGTTTTCTTCCTATCAAGAGTCTTTTATACCTAGTGCTAATTGATCAGATTAGTCAGAGTCACCTTAAGCATATTACTTCAAATAGATTTTTTGATGCAAAATGCATCTACGACGAGATGAGTGGTTCATAATTTTAATTGAAAAACGAGTCAACGTAGTCAAAACTAAAATATGACATTCAAAACATAACGCAGTTTAATATGTGAACAGTTCAAAGCGTCTGCTGAGATAACATTAAAGTTTTGGAGTCACAACTGTTATAATTTCCATACGTTTAACTATACTATAATTGAATTAACTCCTTATTTAACTGAGCTTTTATTTAGCTTTTAATTATATGTAATTATATAAACTAAATGTTGAGTTAAAGCGGGTTTTTAGATATATGTAGGTATTTGTGATTTATGGGTTTATCTGTAATTATCTAATACAATTATTTTGTTTCAAACAATGAACAACAGTTTATGGATCTTTTGAAGGTTAGGATATTTATAAAAAAAAATTGAATACTACATATATTATGTAGTGTATGATCACAGTGTATTAATTAATTGATCAACCTCAACTAAAAAGTTTCAAGTGCAAACAATTATAACGAGAATCACACAATTATTGTAAACAAGGCTTATTTTATTAACAGTATTATCTGAATGATGGTTATGTTTATATAGTTTTTTTCAAATGGTTGAAACTGTCAAAAATCAAATGGTAAGAATAGAGACGTGGTTTGATATCATGCTATTTCCTTATTTTCATAACTTCAGGTATATATTGAATTGATAGATTTGCTCTCATGGAAAAATAAAGATAAATATTTGTTGAATATATTAGCCTAGCTGCTTCGTTATTATTTGGGATTTTTAGAATGCACAACTGGCTTTTGTGTTATCTTTTGATTGTATGTTGAAAGTGTTGAAAGCTGAAAGTTGGGCGGTTTTCAAAAGGCAACATCTGCCAGCTTGAATTTTCCATACTGCACTTTCAAAATATTATGATTATAATATACATTTGAGGATACCACGAAGGTTGTATTAAAAGCTTAAAAATAACAATTTAACGCCTTGTTTATTTGAATAGTAATCAATAAGAGTTCAAAAATCAAGATGTGTTCAGATGTGATGTATGAAAATACTTGAAGCCGTGTGACATAACGTTCTCGACTTTTTACAAAGCCAGCATAAGTTCTCACAATGTCCTTTGTCTGATAATAGGCAGAATAGACGACCAGCTTCAGGGACGAGGACCAACTTTGCCTAATCCTCTTTTTATAACTGAGGTGGTTATGAGGCTGAAGTTGGCCTCGTCTGGCAATAAAAGGGTTGCGTTCACATACCCGTGTAAATTTTACTACAACTTTTACTGTTTGTTACATACTTTACATCCCCCAAACACGATGAATAACGGATATTGCACTGTAATGTAAACGGAATATATACACTTTTACTGTTAACAAAATGACCGATACTTCACATCCTCTATATAAAACCAATCGCAAAGTTTCGAATTAATTGCAAATATAAAACAAGCGTTTGAAAAATTATATGTACCTACGCTGAAGTCAAAGTGAGAATAATCAAACCAACACAAAAATAAATCCCAATTGATCCAGATCCAAATATACTCTGATTTTCTGGATTGTAAGGTAAATGACGCGATTATTAAGTCAGTTACCCGAGTAACTAGTAATAGTTAAGATCACTGACAAACAATTAATGAACACATTATTATATGCTATTTATGTGAACCTATCACATGTGATCATAACAGATAATTCAAACGAATATAATTGTATCATAAATCTATTTTTTTTCTGTATATGACTATGATTGTAAACTTTGCCGATTATTAATTCGGGCAGAGCTGTTCTGTCGGTAAGCTGTGTAATTAGTAATTGTTAAGATAACTGAAAGACAATTAACACATTGTTGTGTCTAAAAAACCAAAATTTGTAAAAAAACGTCTCAAAAAGCTCCATTAGAGGTGTAGGTTCTCTGGTATTCCAGAGATCTTTAAAAAAATATATATATATAACATCATAAATGCACTTAATGCACTATAGCGACATCGTTTATTTGTGATAAAAGGTTAATTTTTTTATTAAATTATGTCAGATTGTTATAAAAGAGTAATTGAATATTCTATATAAAAATTTATAAGTAAAAATATTTGTGTTGCAAATCTTCTACAGTGTGAAAATACAGTTTTCCGCTTGAACTTTGAATATTTGGGTGTTTTGAATACACCCTTGTTGGAAATAGTTTTCCCGGAAGTTGTTTAATAAAATAGAATATACGAGTTGAAAATAGTATTTTTGTTGTTTTCAGAGAAAGTTCTATATGCCAGGAATAGCCGAGGATATTCGGGATCAAGAGTTCCAGTTGCTGGAGGAACACCTATCACCGAACAACTGGCCATTGTAATAAATATCACATACTTTCCATTGTGAATTCTCTCCTTTATTCTATCTACTATATACGTATTGAACTTTAAGCTGTTCAGCTTTTCGTATTAAAATGCTTTAGAACACAACTATGATATACCACTCAGTTACACTTTGTTCATATATGTATAAAACTGGCACATAAAAAATACTTGCGATAATTTATATATTGGAATAGTAATATTTTTTGTGTTGTATTGCAATTTTATATCAATCGAAGAAGGTGCAATTTTGTTTTCATGAATCAATATGTTTAGTATAAAAAACATTAATATTTATCATTAAACATTAGGTAGGTTAACATTTATTCAAAATACAATTTTTTATAAAAACTTTCATCCATCGGTGTCTTCAATTATTATTTAATCAACACATGTCATACTTTAAATAGGAGATAAATTATCAATGGCTCTAAGTTGTTATATACCCGATCACAGCCGTTTTCAGTAAATTGTTTATATCTACGTTAGTCTGAAACTTGAAATGTATATATCATTGGCATATAAAATACCATTTAAATCTTAACAATTAAAAATTAAAAAAAACAAACGGGGACTTGGGATTCCTAGGCGTGCGTCGCCGTACACGTACACCGTAAAGACGGTAATAGAGTTGCTTTGCTGTACTTGATTGTTTTTTATTAATTCGTGCCTCGCCCGAGGCTAAAACGAGGCATTAACTAACAAAAAACCGATCACAGGTGTAGCTAACTAACATATTAACGGTGACGTATGCCTGGGAATCTATTACTTTACCCCGTATCGTCATGTCTGTAATAATCAGGTAATCATTTCATTTAATTTAAGCTAAAATAATGATTTTCAATTGTAAAGATTGACCATTCATTCATATTTTTGTTTTATTTAGGGTGAATGTAAAAAAATCATATTATTTTTAAGGTGAAACTATCCTACGTTCCGGTGTACACACTTTTTTGTGTAGATTATTATTTTCTATGATAAAAAACAATTTTTTTTTACTTATAACATTTTTCATCCGATTAAATAAATTTTAAAATTTGATTGTGAATTATTTGTATTTGTATACAGGAGCTTCGTCAAGTGGTGTTTGGTTCTTCAGGTTGTCCACCAAGAGGCGAATGGGTGAGGACTCCGTTGACAATGAGGCAACCAGGACAAGCTTTGGCCTTTGGTCTTACAGCTCCTAGGAATGCAACCAGGGGATTACTTACAGCCCTTGGGGCTCATGTCCTCAAGCATCTTCTCTTTGGAGAGCGTCCAAGAGACGACACTGGCAAACACTACCAGACTGACGTGTTAGTACCACTGTTCATATATCATTCACAGGATACAGAATGTCGATACTACTACTCCATCGCAGATTTATATTCTTGTTATTACTTGGTTCTAGGCTCTTGAAGGCTGATGACCAGAGGCAGACTGAGGCTTTATGTCTTGCAATCAGTGAGGTCATTTGGAGAGCTGGCGAAATGAAAAATTGCGTGGTTGTTTTACCACAAGACACTGTTTATGTTCAACATTCTCATACTTATTATCAAGATACCGTTACCGAGAAGGTTCTATATTTATATTAAATAAAACTATTATGATTGTGTGTTGAATAAATATATTTTTATTTAAGCTACACATATTTGATTTTCACAAGCTTGAGGAACTGCAATTTTTCATCAAACGTTACGTTTATTTGGTAAGTGAATTAATGAATCCTTAAAATACTCTTTATAATAATATAACTCATCTAATAGAAAATAAATCATTTAGATAAGTTTTGATATTATATATTGTGGAAAATGGGAATAAAGTCATGATCGATTATTGCAATCATCATGTATTCTGTTGATTGTCTCTATGTTTTTAAAGTAATAAAGATATTGCACTAATTAAAAAAATATATTAAACTCATCCATCATGGCCACTTGGCACTAGTTAGCAATAAGAATTAACTATATATATATATATATATATATATATATATATACATATATATATATATATATATATATATATATATTTATATATATATATATATATATATATATATATATATGTATATAAAGAGTGTATTTAAACTAATCAAAATATTTTAAAGGGAGGAAGAGAATCGAAAAAAACATTAAATAATATTACATATTATTTAATGTTTTTAAAAATCAAAATACATTGTATTTTGATTTTTTTTCTAATATCTACTTACTATATGTTTGTGATTACACAGTTTGGGTATCGTTTAAGCTACAAATATTAGTGTTTTAACTTCTTAAATGATTAAAATTTATATATAGATATATTTTAAGACATAAATAGAAAAAGTAGTAGATAATTATATTAATTGATTTATAAACAAAATATTTAAGCTAAAAATAGCAATATTAAAAAAAATTTAGTTCATTTCAGGTTAAATATTAAAATATGCCTAACTTAATTTGTTGTAAAAATGCCCAATGAATATATAAAAGGCTTTTTTTCATTTATATTTTTTAATTAAAATTTCAGTTTGAAGATGAACCCGGAATCGGCGCTATGTTACTTTTGTACGCTTTGACTTTGTCTCGAGGATTACCGAAGTAATCATAGAATAATATATTATTTAGTAGATTCTATATTTAAAATATATTTCAGCATCAAGAAGGATTTAGATGGTAAGAGTAATTATCTGGTGTCTTCACTGATGGAAGGTTCAATTAATGTGGTAATGTTGATATTAACCGGAAGAGCAACACCGTATCTTCATAATGGAGTCATTTATATAGGGGATGAGGATCATTATGTGAGTATTATTTGCTTAAATATTAGAAGTGGGTTTATTCAAATAATTATTTCGAAGGCTCTGCCTCAATATGGAGTTCTGGCTAGAAGCAGTGTGGGATTTCTGGTCTGGAAAGGGGGCGACGATCAACAAGACACTGACAGACAACCTCCTGGATCCAGGCTCAAGACACCGGCTCTTCCTATTTGGGTAAAGGCGTTTCTTGTTTACATTAAATTATCTATAACAAATATTTGAGCTGTTGCAAATTCATGTTTGTTTCAGGTCACATATTGCACGGGACACTATGGCATGATGTTCAATACAAACAGGGAGCTTTTGAGGAATTATCACGCTGAACGAAGGTGTCTAATATTTATGTACTTTACTCGAATATTAAATTCATCATTTAGAATAATAACAAGATATTTGTTTATTTATTTATATATGCGCCGAAAGGCTTTTTGAGAAGGTTTTAAAATATTTTTTTTTCATTTTTTAGACACAAAAACGTGTTAATTATGCCTGTCGGTGATCTTAACTATTACTAGTCACACTTATTATTTTAATAATCGCCTCAGTATTTACCTTACAAACCAGGAAATTAGAGTAAACCTGGCTCAATCTTATTCTCGAACTAACAGTCGTAATAACCGATTAAATCATTTTTTTTACGTAAGCGGGATTTGAATCCATGACCACAATATTTGTTGCCACGCGCCTTATCCCTTGAACAATTACGCTGGTATAACTTTCATTAAGATATTATTTTTCATTTATGTTCGTTTGATATTTATTAATTAGAAAATATCAATCACCTGGCATTGTTTATTTCAACTGAACTGTGCGATTAAAAAGGTTTTTAAAAATTTAATTTAAAGTATGACTACAAATATCATATGTCATGAGTTGGAATTGGAGAAAAAATTCGATTGGTTTATGTGACTGAAAATTTTTAAATATTATTAATGAATTCAGTTTTTTATAATATTAATAATAATTATCCATATCTATAACTAAGATATGGAGTATACATTCATCTTCATAAAAGAGCTACAAATATCAATCGATAATTTATTATTGGAACTATTGCACTATTAAAAAAAAAAATTATACAATACGTCAAAAATCTATTCATTGATTATATTTCTATTCTTGTTATATTATAAATGGTATTTACTAATACTATTATTTAAGGTTTGAACTTCAATATTATACCTGTGGCGGATGTCACGTGACATTGACAGTCGATACCAGGAGTTTGAATGAAGGAGGAGCCCCTGTCAAGGATGATATCAATGCCACTCCTTTAGAGAAACTAATTCATTCTAAGTTGGTTTATTAAATAGATAATGCCTTAGTTATTATATAATTAAAATTGGAATAATTTCAGGTGGCAAGACGCCAAAGTTACATGGAACGGTCAAACTCCGTATGTAGGCGAAGGCTCAGCTATATAAATAGTAAAATGTGTTGTCACTTTAATGCTTTAGCTAAACAGATGGGCTTTTGATGTGTCAATAATGTTATATGCTTATGTAAAATACAAATAAAGTTATGACGCAAAGTCCGTCTTTTGTTACGCAGAAATAATTCTATGAATGGAAAAACATAATGTTGTTTGCGTTACCGAAGATAATTTTGGATAAATTCCAAAATATGCTTTTCTCTCCAGCTCGACTGATATATGATAGTTTATTGCGTAATATGGTAGAGATTTTAAATTTCCTAATAATAATTAATTTTCCCAAAAGAGATTATGGTGCAACTATGGGAAAAGTTTATCGTTTGCTCGACCAGGTAAACAATTTTCAAGGCTTTCCAGCACAAAAGCCTTAAAATCCTCCTGGCAAGCATATGCACGTCCTATATGCTCCTTAAAGTTTTTCAGCGAAATTAAAAATTACCAGTGCATTAAAATGTAAATTTGAAATAGTTTCATCGCAAAGGCCATTGTTTTAATTTTTCATGCAAATTAATACGAGGAAATATGTCCAACTTAACAAAGAAAATGTCGTTTATGCCTCTTTTGTTTTATTTGAGTATTATAATAAAAGTTGTATCTCTGCGATGGATTTAAATGATTCTCTTTTCGATCGACGAAGACTTTATGAAGTTTTCTCACAAAGCCAACCGGAGACAGACTGATTAATTTTCAAAATGGCGGTATTAAATTGTGAAACGCGAGTTGTCTTGATGCCTCGTCCATATTGTCGTCGGGCTTAGCAAACAAGTAATTAACTGTCCAAGTCAATATTTGACCCTGGGGTATTTGCTCGTACCCCTTAACCTCCCACGAATATCTGGGTGGAAGGTTAAAAGCAGATTGAATCAACCCAGAAACACTGTTTGTGTTCGTACTTTATCGATTTCGAATTAAAAGGATTCGAGAAACAGCTGTAGAATCCTTCACCACAAAACCAACCCTGAAATATCCGCTAAATTAATTACACATCACATTTTTAATCACAGAATTAATCGAGATTTATTCCAGCCATTTGCAAAATCCACTCAAGTGCAAGAATCGTCTACGCAGCAATTCGACGACCGAGTCATTCAATATTATGTGACGCTTTTAATAAAATGAAAAATATTTTTAATATTTAAAAGAACACACCAGTATGTGTACATTCAATAGTGACAAGAGCCGACAGAAGTCTTTAGACTGTAATTTGGTTGTTGGCATACAATGCTCAGATCTGCTTATCTGACATCTTATTCCTTGACACTAAAGGATTTCATCCAACAAAGAAATCTAAACAAGAAGAAACAAAAGTTTTAACATGTTCGCATTTCTCCAGGTTTGATCTCATTCATATTTAATAGTACACGAGTGCGATTTGAGAAACATTGAAATATATACATATTATGGAGTCGTTATTGAGCTAACACTTTTAAATTTCATGTACAAATAAGCGGAGTTTCACAAAATATTATTTTATATAAGTTAGAGATCGAAAAAAGGCAATCATTTATTCTAATATTTAATGAACGAAAAACTCATATTCGAAATATATATATATATATATATATATATATATATATATATATATATATTTACATTTATTCTAATATTTAATGAACGAAAAACTCATATTCAAAACATATATTTATATATTATATTATATTTCGAATATGAGTTTTGCGTTCATTAAATATTACAATAAATGATTGCCTTTTTTCGAAAATTTATTTGGAATGTTGTCTTATCTTTAAGAAATTCACAAAAAATTGCAAATCATTATTACACATAGAAGAGTTTATTTATTTAATAATAACATGGTATTTATCAAAATTATTTTCTTTGAATTCTCGATGAACAAATTATCTCATGTATAAATGGGTACACATAATTAATTAAAGTGGTTAAAATTAAAATAATTCTGAAACTAAAATTCCAGTGTTTTTTTATGTGGAATAAGATGATGATGTTTTAATTTATTTATACTTTAGCCTTTTACAAGGTTCAGGAATAACAGTCTACAAAGGGATTATTCAATCGTTTAGTTTTAGGTAATATAAATAGCATTTTTCAAATTTGATTTTAATAAAATATTGCGTTTAATATTGTTTATAATAATCCGACATATCGACTTCATAGATGGTAGGATTTGTTAATAAATGTATGATGCATTATTAAGTGCTCTTTTTAATTTCAAGTAGGTATATGTATAAATAATCAAAAAGATTTCAAAATCAATATAGAGAATATAGAGTTTTGCTATAATATCAAGTTGTATGTATAAGTTTGGCCAAATCGAGTGTTGTATCGTAGCAAAGTGTCGACAGTACAAGTTTATTATTCTTAGTGACGGTCGCTAAGGGTGAGTACAAGTTCATACTACACTTTGGATCTTGACACAAAGATGGCCACACTTTCATAACATCAAATATTATATTTTATATACTGTGTATTTGAGCTCATATTTGAAAAGTTATATAACTGTGAGAGCGGAAAACTTGAAAATCAACACCAGTTTATTTCCCCTCCGCATTCTCATAAGCGCACGAACTTTTCAATAGTAAAATCAAAATGTACTTTTACTTCATCGTCGTTGAAAATAAAATATTGAAATCGATAGAATATTCAATAAACAGACACGACACAATTGGTTTAATTATTATTACGTGAAAAAATATAAAAAAAATATTTCGTTACTACATAATATGTACTGTTATTTCATTATTGCTCCTAAAGACACAATAATACTTAATTTATTTATAATGAAATGGTATATTAGTTAAAGAACTACAAAATTAAAATAATGCTTAATTTTCTTATTAAAAAACCAATGTGTCTAAGAAAACTTAAATATGTACTCACATTTGCATGGCAGCAAAAAAAAAGAAAATCGAATATCTAGAAAAAGTACAATTTCGTTACATTTTTTCCTTTAAAAATGAACCTTTTTATCTAAAATCCGGCGAAAACATGTATTAAATTCGTTGATATCAGATCCAACAAACCGACAATTGTCTTTTCGTATTTGACATTTTTCTTATCGCATTTTCTAATATTAAAACTGTTTTTGACAGGGCGTATATTTTTTTTTGACTCGATTTTATTTCATATTTCAGTCCAATTATCAGATTTTATATGTAGAGGTAGTACATATTTAATGTGTTGTATTTAAATTGTAATAATTTCGTACAAAGATAAAAACGAATCACCCAGCCCGCATAAATAATGCAATCAAATAACCTTTACAATACGCAATTCAACATGGGTTTAACAATGAGTTTAATTTATCAACGATTACAGTTTATGGATACGATCAATAACATCGTCCTATGCATAATGATTTAATATATTTTATTTAGTCTTGCTGGATTGTATTTATATGTACCATGTTCCACATTTTCAGTTTCATCTCTTGTTGAATATTTATTGATTGATGCATGCATGTTGTCGAAATATTGTTGTTATTTTTGAAAACATATTTTTGGCTAGGGTGCGAAATGTTTGACGTGGTTGAGTTATCTGCACAATGGCACTGTTGGTGTTGGCATAGTGCCTGCTGAAGGCTGAAGCTGTGTGCTGAAGTGCTCCTGAAGGAACGCCGCTATGGCTGAAATGACTCATTGTTAGCTATACAGGTAACATGACAGCCAACATACACGTATCATTCATATTGTATGCTCTTTAGCCCTTATATTAAAAAAGTTTTAAATTAACATGATAAATGTTACATAAATATCCTTAAAATAAGTATCGTAAAATGCGTCATTTAAAATTAATTGATATATTTAAGGACTAATAATATGTCACTATGTTAACAATTTACATGATTATTTCGACTGTTTTTGTAAGAAAAATCATGTTTCTCTTGAGTGTCAGATTATCGAACGTGTGAAGCGAACGTGAATGTGTAAAGTATATGTATAATATGCGCATGTAGTAGTGACGACCGTGTTCAAATGTATGAAAATAATACGGATGACACACTTCTATAGTTATAAGTTCATTGATTTTTATACATATTATTATTATTTCAAAATCCACCTGTTCCAAATAAATTAATTTTCAAAACTAGCTAATTCCACTAGAACACTTATAATAAATATCTCAGTTCAACAAAAAGTAGAATAGGCTAATATTGATCCCAAGCTCCACATACATACATAGGTATATATTTTTTAAATTATATGATTTTTAATGTTCATGGTGTATTCAACACACTAGGAGACATTTTGGCAAAACTAATGAATTATTACACAGTGTAATATGTAAGGGAAGTTAAATTTGGCAAACTATTTATGACCCAATAAAATAGCAAGCCATTAAGGTTGGGTATGTTTAATATCAGTAGTAGTGGTGTAGGGTTGTTTGTGTTGTTTTTCGCAGTGTGTCAAATATGATAAAGTAAAGAGTTTATTAAGCTTCTTAAATATGATAAATGTTGTAAGTTGGGCAAATGAAGTAAGTATAGGGGAAACTGTGAAGGGATGCAAGAAGGTAGTGTCAAAACGACCGACAGGGACATATTTCAATAGGTTATCGTGATCTTATTGCCTGGCACTACGACTGTCTACAATATAAATCATGGAACCACCACTATCTACTCTGCTACCCTGCATTTACCCAAAATGTTCATTTTATACATACATTCCTCCCACTGACGATACAATACACGCACACCTTGTGAACATTTCATAGATGACGCTAAATATATTTTTCAGAGCATGTGGAATGTGAGATATTGTAAATAGGGAAATAAAAAAGTAATGTCAACCATAAATATAAACATAAGATATCACATAACTGGCTAAATGCGTGCTTAATTCAAGTGGATCAAGTGGCCAAAAACATCAGTTACCTGGCAAACATTACACTGTAAACATCTCTTAATATCTTCAGTTATATTTCACAGTAAAATGGGTAAATACATTGTTACTACATGTCATATGGACTCAAACATACACTCAAATACATCTAGCCTCAGTTTTTACCAAAGACTACTTCTTTAAAATGTTTTAAATATTATTGGGTTTTAATCACCAAAATATTGTTACAACCTTTCTCAGGGGTCACTAGAAATGTGTTGAGTGAGGGAGACACACTTATGCCTTTATAGAATAGGAGAGAAAAGTGCAAAAATACAAGGGATAAACAAAATTGCACGATTATTTATATGCAATGCTATATCTAATGTTTATATCTATGATGTCAACAGATTATTTACCAAAGATTTCATCAAATCACAAAAATATTTTTAGTCATTTAAAAAGAATCGTATCTTTAAACTCATAGATTATAGAGAGTGGACTTACTGAGAATATTGTAGTGGGTGGTAGGGTATCAAAAAAATAAAAAATATACATATATTTTTCAAATTATCAATTAAAAATAATAACAGTACGTTTGGAGTCGAGTTTGGGTCACCATTTTGTAATCGGCTGTTTCTGTGAAGTATTCAGTTGAGACTGACTGTCGCGTCTGTATTGTGTCTGTTAAAAACGTATTTAAAATTATTATTTAAATTTTAAGAGACTATAATATTTAATTCGCTTGAATTTGCAATACCCTACCACCCCTTAAAATATTCTCAGTTAATTCAAGTCCACCCTGTTATTATTTCAAATCGCTAAAATAAAACCACGATCAATTCAAAACACGTCTTTTTTAATTAACAGTGTCGCGTGACTAAATTTTAAACAATAATATATTTTCTGTTAGATTAAAAATTTTATATACATACATATACGTATTTTAAAATATAATAGGTGAATTAAAAATTGAAAAACCATTTTATAAAAAAATGTTTAATAGTATTATAATATAAAATATTTATATATTTATAATTGGAACTAAAATAGTAGATATAAAATGACAGCTGATAGAGCACCTACCTATAAACACTATGAGCTGTATATAATATATAGTGAGTCGTGCTAGATGGTATATGTACGAATAGACACGCTCTTATTATACTTTTACATTAATACGGACCTATGGGATTGCTTTTAAATTAATAGAAAAATGTTTTTGCGACTGGAAGATAAGGAATAATAGTAACTCTAATTTCTTGGCATTTATGTTATTACAATTTATCACAAAGAAGTGATAAAATATGATTTTTTTTGTAGGTACGTGTTGTAAATGACTATCCATTGTGAATTATAAATAAATGTAGTATATTTTTTATGTACCAAAAGGTTGAAGAGTGAAGTTCAAACTTCACCAATCTGAAAGGGGCGTAAATATTTGGTTTAGAGGTGACATTATAAAAAAATATCAAAGCAATTAAGAGGGCCAGTCGCTGGTAAAAATATATTTTCGGGCTTCTCTTTTGGAAAATCTAATTACAAAGTCGGAGACACGTTTAGCGGTGAAGAGGGTGAGTGACTTGCTAATCGTGGTTCAAAGTCAGATTTGATTATGACGTTTTTTTAAAAGCCTCTCTTGATGCTCGCTATTCAAAAGACGCTCAAAAAGAAGTTGTGATGAAATTGGATTCGAAGAACCTGGAACACTTGGTTCAAGACTTTTTCATATGCGCTTGTCTACTTTATATTCCTGGAAATGGAACTCCTTCTTCCCATACAAGTAAAGTTTTGCTGGAAGCTACGCTTTAAAAACACTACAATAAAATTCCATAAGTTATTACAATAATTGTCAAGTTTAAAATATTTTCTTGATTATAAAGGACAATTTTTTATTTGTGGGTATATTTAAAGACAGGCTGTATAATTTGAACTATCGTGGCGGTTTTGCTTTTTAATGAATAAAATAATAAAAAAAACTTCGTTCCAGAAGATCAATAATAATAAAATATTCTTTTAGTCGATGTTGATGAACTAAATTAATTGGACATTTTGTTTTTTCTTATGATCCAATTAGACGATTGTTTTTTTAAAAGAACTGGTATTTTTTCTTTATTATTATTGCTATTGGATAAAATATTATTACTAAAAATAATGGAAAATTCTTTGTCGGATGTTTTAATGTGTATAATAAAATTTATACTTAATACGAACAATGTACACAAAAATTTAAAAAATAGGTATACTTTTTTTAATAATAACGTACTAATTGATTTATTACTATTTGGAATATTTGATTTGATAAGTTTAGATTGAAAAAAATAGGATTTGTTGAGTAGGTTTGGAGGACAAAATATCAAACTTTAGACAAACGTAGATCAGTTGCCGCTTCAAAAATCACATAATATGCCTCAATTTTATAATGGATTAATATACGTCACAAGAACGAGGAAAATAGTGATGAAACTGATTGAAACTAAACGTCACATAGCCAAGATGGCGCGTTATCGAAATCGTAGCGACATATTTGTCCAACACGTTATTAAAAATTCCCTCTTCAAGTTGGCTTTATTTGAAATTATTTCAATCTGAATTTAATATGTAACACAAATGCTTCAAGTTTAATTAATTGATGAGCAAGCCAAAGCTTACTGATTGTAGTAATAAATCAAACATGATTTAATTATTTTCTCTATAACACATTACCTGTCTCTGTTGGTATATTGGAAATGAAGCAATATATTAAATACATATTTGGAGAACGCAACAACCGTCTGGCGATTCCATTACCCATCCCATAATAATTTCAGTTACCACCAATTAATTGATTTTTTAGGGCCATTCCAAAATTTTACCGTCGTCAGGCAATTCAAATTATTAATATGCAAAATCGATATAATCATTTTTTATGTCTCGTCAGCACGCCTAGAATTGAACCTTTTCCAAACGATTTACCAATAGAAAAGGGACCTTTGTGAGTTTAATAGTGCAGTGTATGATTTGTAATACTGTGGCTGAGAAAGTAAACAATTTCGACGCCGACCGGTGCTTTATTTTAAATTATTACACAATATATCAAAACAAGGTATCCGTTACTACTAACAAATACTAAGCAATGTTTATTCTATCGGATGGAATGAGTAAATATTGTGTACACGACTCTGAGACAATCAAAGGTATGAGACAACACAACAAAACATTATTTTGTCGTAATGGAAAGGTATGATTGATTTCACCAAATAATATGAGTAAATATTAAAAATCTGTTAAGAATGCAGAAGAATCTAAATGAAATCAGGTATTGGGTGAGAATTTCTAATAAATAATTTTATTCCTGGAATTATACAGGGTGGACTTGAATTGACTGAGAATATTTTAGGGGGTGGTAGGGTATCGCAAGAATGAGTGAGAAAAAAATAAATAAAATACAGATATTAATACTGATTTTGTTAAAATTTGTTATAAAATTAATATTTTTAATTAATGAAACTAAAATTCCGATATTCTGCGATTCTCTACTACCCGTCTCTTAAAATATTCTAGGGTAATTAAAGTCTACTCTGTATATACATATGTATTAACTTTAATTATTTATAAGCCTATTATTTAAGTAGAAGATGTTAAATATAAAACTTAAAATGACCACAATTTATTGAAATTGTTAACAAATAACATGCATATAATATTATACGAATGAAATGATATAAGCTAGGTTTATGCTCCCATGCACCTCATTCACCTAATCTAAATATTAGATGTAAAAAATACCATATCAAAAGATAAAATCATACTCTTCATTATCTCTTGTTTGACATAATATATTCTAATTAAGCATATAGTCCATATATGGTTTATAGGGAACATCAAGTCATTTATTACAGGCATATAAGTTGTGCGGTGTGATATATCTTTGTAGCGCTCGTAGCGGGTGCTACGCCAGCAAACTCACATTGTTCTCTAAACTATATCAAAATATGAACTTGGCGCGTATAATATAATGTTTTTATGACATAGCCGGTATTGCCTTTGTGAGTCTGGTCTTGTTTTAAAGTAGACTGCGAGTCCCACAAGGCCTGGGAATGGCGAATTAGTATTCTGGATATCGGACCGGTGAAGGGCGCAGAGGGGAGAATAAAGGAAAACGAAACTTTGGCACACTTTTACAAATAATGTGGCATGTGAAATACCGGGGGAAGGTTTTCCTTCTATTTCCCAGATATTGTGCGCCCGTGAGACTTTTTCATTAACGTCCCATAAAATATACTCATAAAGCACTCACAAGATGAAAAAACTTTCACCAAAGCTCGCATGCACTAATTTATCAAATTGATGGGATTTTATCGTCATCGGCCTGAGAAAGTATATCAAGATTTTTTCAACCGGATGACTGATAACCAGGTATAAAAAATAATATATATTTTGTTCAAATTTAAAGTAATTTTAAATACCAATAATTAATTAAGGCTGTTGTTTAAAATTATGATAGCGATTTAAAACATATGTTTGAGTAATTGGAATTATAGGATAAGAATTACAGTAATGGAATTTATGTTGCAAATCCATGCTTGTAATAAATTCATAGATTCTACAAAAATTATTAAGTGAAAATATAAATGCTTAAAATTATAATTTATCGATCCTGTTGAATACTGGATGGAATTCCATATTTATTTAATGAAATAAGTTTGTAATTTGCACAACATTTTATAATGCATCTACGAAATATACAATACAACAAAAATACTACAAAATATTGTGGAAATTACAAACTTATTTTTTTAATTGCTTAAAATTATATAAAAATGAGATAATCACAATCAAAATTGTTAATTATTATGAAAAACCCTACGTCAATGTTTGTTCACGAAAAATGTCATAAAATATTATAATTTATTATAATTTAAAAGTCTATATAATATAATAGAGAGATGTAGGATGGCAAATATAAATTTTGTGAATAATTATTTATTAGTAAAAATGAATGTGAAAATATTGAAGGAGGTATTCTGATTTATTATTATATTACATCAAAAGAAATATAAAATGAATTGAAAAAGGACAAGGTCAAGGGTGAGATGTGCCCAAAAGAAAAGTAGGTACATCAAAAAGAGGTAAATTTAGAAGGAGCCAAAAGGAAATAGGATAAAAATTGAGCGTCCACTATTGGCTGAGTAGAAAATATTGAATAATGGTCCGATTTGAATCGGAAACACAATGGCGAAGTGAAAACCCTCCGGAAAAGTCAAATTTATCAAGCGTCCGAAATCTAGCGAAAAATTCAGGCTGGAATTGGTTGGCCGATACTAGTTCAATAGAAACCTTGGGTTTGCATATCCTGTCATTTTTATTTATTAATTTAAAATTATTAAGAACCTTCCAACAATATCTTACAAAATAAAATATAGCGGGATCATAGAAAATTATAGCCAATATTGAGAGTACATATATATTGTTATATTTACTTGTTTTATTAAATCAAAGATAGGATTATTTTGAACAAAACTCAGTTGTCCGTGTCGAAAATGTATAGAATAGCGTAGCGTAGCATTGCACAAGGCAAACAGATCGACGATCCGGATACTGTTTTTGTCCCAATACAATATGGCTGAATTCAGTAGAAAGGAGACGGCAATTTTTTATCCACTCGTCCGTATTTTAACGATTCGCAGTCAGAGGAAGTTTTTGAAAAAAAAAATAAACAGAAAACCGCCAACCAATCACGGAGTCGCATACATACATATGCATGCATTTTGTACGTTCACAAATGCATTTTTGATGTGAATTTGATCTTTGCTACACCCAAGGGACATAAGAAAAATGACACTTATATTAGATGGAAGGCTTCATGTCCTATTTAGATTAGAATATTGGTTATAATATGTATTATAAATATATTCACATCATCTTACAGATTAGACACAATTCGTAGACGCCTCCAAGCATCTGTAGACCTACTAACACAGTATTACTCTCGCTGGAAATTAAAACTCAACGAGAGTAAAACTGAAGCAATAATATTTACTAACAAAAGAAAGCGATCCCACATCCCCCTCTTAGTATCAATAACGAACAAATTCCTTGGCTCAAAGAAGTCAAGTATTTGGGAGTTATCTTAGACTCCAAGTTGAACTGGTCCAAGCATGTAAAATATGCTGTGGACAAGAGCAGCCTGGCTATTAACACCTTATATCCACTTATTAACAGACGTAGTCAGCTGTCACCCAAGAATAAGCTACTTCTTTATAAATCAATTATCAGACCGATTCTCTTGTATGGATGCCCAGCTTGATCTACTGCGGCAAAAAGTCATATTAATAAAATTCAAATTGTCCAAAACAAGTGTCTTAAGATGGCCTTAGATCTTGAACCTGGCACATTTCTCAAAGAAGTCCACGAGGACATTAAGTTAAAAATGATCAAAGCAAATATCGCAGATTTGAGTAAAAACATTACACTAAAATGACTAACTTCCCGACTAACCCAATCATAAGACATGTAAATAAAACCAAATATGTCTCGAGGAAACGAAAGTTCATTTTACCAATGAACTTTCAAAACTGATATTATTTTTAAAAAAATATAATAAAATTTCCAATAATCCACTCAACTCAAATTTGGTTTTACCCAAACAAATTGTTATTTAGTTTTTAAGCATTATATATTTTTGTAACTGTTTTATTAATATTGTTTTTATCGTTGTTATTATTTATTAATCTTCAAATTTGTAAATGGGTTTTATTTTCTTTTCCCATTCTTTCTATAATTAAATACTATTA